>BLKR01009360.1:0-126051 GCA_011170035.1 Teleogryllus occipitalis
TCCTTTTTGTTTTTCTTTCCTTTTTCTTTTTTTCCTTTTTCTTTCCTTTTTCTTTCCTTTTTCTTTCTTTTTTTTCCTTTTTCTTTTTCTTTTCTTTTTTTCCTTTTTCTTTTTCTTTTCTTTTTTTTCTTTTTTCTTTTTCTTTCTTTTCTTTTTTCCCCTTTTTCTTTTTCTTTCTTTTCTTTTTTCCCCTTTTTCTTTTTCTTTCTTTTCTTTTTTCCCCTTTTTCTTTTTCTTTCTTTTCTTTTTTCCCCTTTTTCTTTTTCTTTCTTTTCTTTTTTCCCCTTTTTCTTTCTTCCCCTTTTTCTTTCTTTTCTTTTTCTTTTGCTAACTTTGTATTAAGTAATCGCGAGTAGAAAAAACGAATTTTCGACAAAGTGTTGATGCCGGGCCCCGGTAACGAAAAAGTGGATAAATTTCATTCATACATACAGTAAATTACTTCCTCTAACACGCTGCGTAGTCAGAATCGATCGACCCTCAGAAGAGGGTCCTTGATACCGTCCGTCCGTGGACAACACTATTGTCTAAATCATTCTATTTTCTCAAAAAATGACATTCCTCAATCGATTTAAAGAAACTCGAGGCCGTCATGTGTTTTGAAACGGATATTTTGATTTTTGGAGGTATTCAACACGATCCTCAAACATTTTCAGTTTTTTTGTCTGCTCGAAATATTTTGATTAAACTTTGTTGTCGGATAGTATAAAAGCGCACTTTAGTATAAAAGAATGATGCAAGACTCGTTTTCGTTGAAATACCTGATTTTCTGAAAATTGCAAAAGTTCAGTTTTTCGACATCTTCCTACAACTAAAATAATGACGATAGATTTTTTTTTCATGAAAGAAATGTTGTTTGAAGACATCTTGAAATAAGGTCAAGCCTAACTTTTCGGTAATGTTAATATTTTCGCATCATTTTGTGAGAAATGTAAGCAATTTTTAAAGTCTTTTTCCAAAAACCGCTCCAAGCTTTTTCTTTAAATATTCATTTCGTATGTATCAAAGGACGGTAAAAAAAAAGTAATGCCAAGCTCATTGATGGAGTACTCCCTATATTTTAGAAAATTACAAAAAAGTCATTCCTTCAGTTTTTTCTTTCCTCCCTCTTTCCTTCAGTTTTTTCTTTCCTTCAGTTTTTCTTTTCTCCCTCTTTCCTCCAGTTTTTCCCTTTCTCCCTCTTTCCTTCAGTTTTTTCCCTTTCTCCCTCTTTCCTTCAGTTTTTTCCCTTTCTCCCTCTTTCCTTCAGTTTTTTCCCTTTCTCCCTCTTTCCTTCAGTTTTTTCCCTTTCTCCCTCTTTCCTTCAGTTTTTTCCCTTTCTCCCTCTTTCCTTCAGTTTTTTCCCCTTTCTCCCTCTTTCCTTCAGTTTTTTCCCCTTCTCCCTCTTTCCTTCAGTTTTTTCCCCTTTCTTCCTCTTTCCTTCAGTTTTTTCCCCTTTCTCCCTCTTTCCTTCAGTTTTTTCCCCTTTCTCCCTCTTTCCTTCAGTTTTTTTCTCTTTCTCTTGTTTTTTTCTTTATTTCACTTAAAAGAACGACAAAAGGGTGTGATATACTAGCGGATGGGTGAGAAGCTGCATCAGCCGTGTTCTTGGCGGCCTCACGATGGCTCTAGAAAGCCTCTGGGGCGCCGCCCCATCGCCACTACAGGGGGAGATGTCGCCTGTCGTTCAGATGGCCGTAATTGCCCGTAACCGCCCGGAGTGTGTGATTGCATCGCCGCCCCGCCGCTCTCCGTCCCGCTCCCCTAAACGATCGCGTTGTGCTTGCATATAATACCCGTTTGTATGTTGCATAGAGCGTTATTCTGCGCAGGAAATGAGGTGATCGGCTTAGGGAGAGGGAGAGCTATTAGTCCGGCGATAATGTCAGTCTTTTCACGCCCTCTTCGGACGGTCGAAGCGCAAAACAATTTTTGTGCAATTTTCGTCGTGTGTTCTTCCAGCAGGGCATTTTTATTCACGCCTCGCCGCCCTCCAGCTGTGTCATATCGGAACGGGTGCTTCATTTCAATGTATTAGTGGAATGCTTTTTATTTAATTAAATGATGGTGAAACGCGGTGCGTGGGCTGACGCGGACACACGAATTAAAATAAAAAAGCGACTTGTCCGGTGGCACATTCGACAAGCGAGGGCCTTAGCACATTTCGCTGAATGGCTGGGCGGAGCCGCGCGGGCCGGGGGCGCGGGGCGCGGAGCGGCATGGAGCGTGCAATTATGATTGCATCCGCAACGCATCAATACCGTCGGGGCAGGTTTAGTGGCAGCGGCGCCTGGCGGAGGCATCGCCGCCTGATAATGAAAATCGCACCGGCGCCGCCAGCGCGCTATGGGCCGTATATCAGCGGCGCGTGCGACGCGAACCGCGGGGCGGTGAGGCGAGGGGGCGGGGCGTTCCAGGGATGCTGCATGGCGCGGGGGGGGGGGAGACAGACTGTTCCTAACTCTCCAGGGTCGCACGCACATGTTGGCGTCATTGTGCAGACAGGTCGGAGTCTGAAGGCGTTGTCGTTGCAATTAGGCTCTGTTCTTCGTCTGTCACTGACTGCTTTTTTTCCTTATTGTTTCTGATTTCTTTAATATGCCTTGTGTGCCTACAGATTATTAAAATTTGTTGTTTTCTAAATTACAAGGTCAACGCCATGGATTTACGACGGACTCTTTGAGACGGTGGGAGTCAAGTGTTGGCGCTACTTACAATGAACGGTTTGCTGTCAAAATGTCGTTTTCACTCACTTCACACAAATTTTTAATATAATGGCAATAAAAGTAATAATATTTGAATAAATATTTTATGTATTACTCTATCAGGAGTCTTGAGTAAAAATGTAACGATTCTACTTCTATAAAATGCGCTAGGGTTGCAGTAAAGAAGATCGTGGTGCGACAATGTTCTTCTTTAAATTAAAGGGGAAAAATAGCATTAATACTACCAATTATTTCCACTTCAAGCCCGCAATTCACGTCTTCTGCGCCGTACTACGCTGGAAGTGCTCGCATGAGTGGTAGAAGGGAGGGGGGAGGTCAGCAGAGATAAATTTGGACGCTAAGGGGAGGGTGCGGGAGCGTGGGCGGACCTGCTGGATTCGAAGAAGAAAAACCTTCTCGCCGCGTCGCTGCGATCGATGATCTCACTCTCTCGTCTCATCAAATTTTCTCGAAAAACACTTAAATTTTCTTTTTTTTTTCGAATACAAGCAACTGCACTTGTAAATTTGACGTAGAGGCGGTATTTGATCTCTGAATTTTCGAAAATTGAAAGATTTTAAAACTTTTTGTATCAGATTCTTGACCGTCGTGTTTTATTCCTAATGCACTCATCCTCTGTAGGAACACTTTCAATCTTCTATGTAACATTTTTCGAAATATTAGGTTTCGCGTGATTTTTGATGTGACAATTTTTACAACTTTGGTGTTACAACCATCACTGCATTGGGAATCTAGTCTAGCAGCTAAATTGTACAGACAGTCGCAGTGTGTGGTTGAGATGGAATGGGAAACCGGTGAGCACAAATTCACAACCCAGCCAGGGCATTATTTTTCGTGAAATATTTTGTGTGGATAGAGCACAATACACCAATTTCGAAGGCAAAAATGCCATTCTTGTTAAAAGTCGAATTTTCAATAATGAAGTATGTGCAGTTTTTAAAGTGTCCTGTGCTTCGTTCGATTTTCGAAAACAGGCCAATAATTAGGTTACATGTAATAGTGTTCTAATACGTACTGCACAACTGTTAAAAATGTGCCGTTGCATATTCTACCGTTGATTGCATATTAATTTTTTCCTGTTCAAAATACTTCTGTAAGTCCAGGGATTTTGAGCGCTAACAAATACTGGCAAAAATTGAAGGGGTAACTTCGTATGCACATTTGAAATTTCCCTTAGAACTATTGAACATTCTGGCCGAAGCTGCAAAGTAAATCAGATCGGTTCCAGGAGCCTCTGCCTGCAAAGGCTTTGGTGCAGCGGCAAAGCAAATCGCTCCGAATAAAAATTGCGCCTGAATTGGTGAATAGGAGCGCCGGGAAGTTCAATTAAGATAAGAATCCTAGTTGTCGCGCCCTTATCGTGCAGCCTCTCCACTGCTCGGCCACGGAGACCCGAGGGAGCCCCCGCGTCGCCGCTACCCTCCCTGGCCATGCGAGGAACGCGGGGCTTTCCTTGGTTTAGCGCGGCTTGGCCGGCGCTGCTGTTTATGTCCTGCATTAATGCATTTTTGAAACGGCGCTATCTACTGAACAATCGGTTTATTACGGTTTATAGGCTTTGTCCTGTACATCCGGCTTCGCGGCGCGGCGCCGCTGTTTCGGGTGTCGGCGGAGTGCTTCCATCCAGTTAATGGAGGAGCGGGTGGGTGGGTGCAAGGTACGTGTCCACAAGCGACCGAAAATTGGAAACGGACGTCATTAAAAGTTCACTACAAACGCGTTACAATGCGGACAGAGCTTTTCTGGCTTACACACGGAACAGCTTTGCAGAGCTGTTTAGCCTCCGCAGATGAATACCACAAATGGAATTTCCTCAGATGTATTACAGTAAGGTTTGTCTTGTGCATGTGCATGTGCATGTGCATGTGCATGTGCATGTGCATGTGCATGTGCATGTGCATGTGCATGTGCATGTGCATGTGCATGTGCATGTGCATGTGCATGTGCATTTGCATGCGCATGCGACCACAAGCAAATTTGTTTATACATTCACCATCCATGTGGTGTCTTCGTAAAACTATTCAGGCTCAGTTCTTCATTATAGCAGAATAGTTTTTGAACGCCGTGCTAATCGGGCGCACTAGCACGACTGTAGATTTCATTAATTCTGGATTAGGCGAAGCATCCAATGTGTTAAATAAAAGGTAAATGTCTTATACAGGAGAATTCTGATGCAAACCATGTATTTTTTAATGTCAAATTATAAAATTTTGTAAACTTTCTGAATTTGAATGTTCGCTCCAAGGAGGATTTGTGATGGGTAAAACGGATAGTGATGAGTTTATTGAAGTTTTCGCATTTTCCGTCTTGCTTCCAACATACCTTAATCTTAAAGCATCAGTCTTTTGCTAGTCAACCCCTTCGTTACTTACGCATTTCGCTCGAGGTTAAAACGCCATCTAGTAGCGGACAAAAGTAACGTGTGACCTGCCTCTGGTGGCCTCCCGGCACATCAGAAAACGATTAATGTATAAATATAAATGGATAAATAAAAATGAACTAATGGATAAGCAAACCAGTGGTGCTACAACAGCACGTACTTTTTTGCATTACGTGTAATGGGTATACAATATATAATACTTGCACATAAAGTACTTCGAACCAGCAATATTTTTCCAACGCTTGGTTTAGATCTCAAGCTCTAAAGTTCAGCACGTCATTCACGACACACTACCAGCCTCGTGGTTCACCGCTGGGTGGAGATACTCTGAGAGGGAAATCACTGCATATCCGACCTATAGGTCGGCAAAGGATCTCACCAGCCAGTTGTGAAAGAACGCCTCCTCCCGAGATAAAACATTCACAACATAACGGGACTAATGACCTTAGCAGTTGATGTACTCGGAAACTTCAGTCGTTCACATGATTTGGCACATTCATGTTGTCTCCTGGTTTTCAAATCATCCAGAACAGAATGTGCCATTTTGTAGATCCAGAAGCAAGCGATCGTTTTCGATTAATTTGTTTCCCGCGAAAGAATTTTATACAGTGTCAACAGTTTCTCTAAATTCTTGATATTTCCAACCCTTACCCATCATAAAGGTACCACGTAAAATATGTTTTTAAATTATTTTCTTTTAAAACAATGGAATAAAATTAAAAACTGTACTATGGAGATACTATATCTACTCGCTTCACTCGCTCCTGTTCTCACTCGTACCTTCCTCTCGAACATGAAGTCTCTCTTTTTTGTGCGATATACTAAATTACATTCTTACTACGTAAGTGCGTACAAGCCGAGAGCTTAAAATGAATAAATAACTGAAGCTGTTTGTTATATAAATAAGTGTTAAATGTACCGTATTGGTATCTTCGGAATAGTCGCTTTCAGAAATAGATCTTACCGAATTTATAAATTTCCTTGTTTAATGGAAGTATCAAAAAATGAAAAATGTGTGGAGGGAAACGTGTGTAGGGTACAGAAAACGGTGACTGTAAACCGAAAATACTGCCACTGTCCTCCGCTCCGTGCGCCAGAGAGAATTTTATTCGCGAAGTCGGCAAGTGTGGTGCCTTGTTTTGTTCGTGCGTATTGTGACGTCGTGGGAATACACAATAATCACAGACACGAGCTTCAATGATAAATATGTACAGGTTTATTCACAATATGTACAGTACTACTTTAAGTTACAGCTCTGGTAGATCTTTACTTTCCTGATCGCAGGAGCGATCCTTAAAAATGAATAACTGACTCGTGGCCCGCGCCACTCCTCAGCGAGCCTCCCGCACACAGCAGACAGCTCCGGCGACCTCTTGTCACCCGTGGATATAGTCCACAACGGCGTCCCAACACATGGTTTGCCGCACGAGCCTAGCTCGGCTCCGCACCGCCCTGGGCGCAAGTTTTTGTGCGTTCGCACGAGGGTTCCCTCTCAGCTCAACAAACCCCACCCCCGCGCTCTGCGTTTGTTCTTATATAGCCCCCACCCACGTGACCTGAAACGTCACTGGGTTTTGCACACGGCCCACACTGACCGCTTTGCCAGGCATTTTTGGACATCCATTTCCCTGGATTCCAAGAATTTGACACGCGGCACGCGGCAAAAATGCGCTGTCCCGTACTTTGGGCATCCCTTTCCCTAGCTCTTAGGATTTCCCAGAATACCTCGGCGTGTCACATCCTGCCTGGCCCCTGGCGTCTAATCCTCTGCCGCCGCCCTTTGTGGCGGTTGCTAACTGTAGTCCTACAATACGTTACATACTTCTCCATACCCTATTTTGAATTTTTTATGCAGGATATAACCACAATAAAAAATTCGTCCCGCAACTAGATTTGTGGATCTGGATATGATTATACCATTTACCTGGCCATTGGGCTCACACTCTATTGATCTCTCTAACCTACTCTATATTTACAACATATTTTTTTATCAAAATCTAGCTAATATAAATAACTAACCTACTTCACGTACCTCCTTTCATTCTAATATATACAATTTTCTACAATCTTAAATTACATACAGTCTGCTGCAATTACCTCCGTAGTATTCACAATCAAATGATGTGATACTTTCCCTGATACCCCCAGAACCAACAATGTCTTCAGAGCTTCACTTTGTACCCATAATTGCACATACATAAGACACACATGAAACAAACAGAATACACAAACAATACACTTTCAACAATTTGTTACATATATACAGTGATTCTTCTCTTGTCTTGATTTTATACAATGCAATCAAGTGATTCGGTTCAGTGTAGCCCTCCGCATTCCCAGTTCAGTTCAGGTTCCATGTATCAGTAAAACATACGGCTTAAGGCATCAGCATTTACGTGATCCTTACCCCTTTTATGAATAATTTCTAAATTGTATGCTTGGATCATTAATGACCAACGCATCAATCTCGGGTTCTTACTTGAACAATTATTTAGCCATACTAATGGGTTGTGGTCTGTTTCCACTTTAATTTTTGCATTTCCATCCAAATAGTACTTTAATTTCTGCAATGCCCATATTATGGCTGTGCACTCCTGTTCTGTTGTACATCGTAATAATTCCGAATCTGTGAATTTACGACTTAAGTATAACACCGGTTTTTCTTCTCCTCTATCATTATACTGTGCCAAAATGATGCCAATACCTCTTTTTGACGCATCACACTGCACTATAAAATCCTTATTAAAATCTGGCGCGTGAAGGACGGGTTCGTGACAGAGAGCGTTCCTCAGTTTCTCGAATGCCATCTCGCATGCTGGCGTCCACGTTACCCTGCCTTGCCGTTCGCGACCTCGCAATAAGTCCGTTAATGGCGCTGATATACCCGCATAATCGGGAATAAATTTCCTGTAGTAACCCGTTAATCCGAGAAAAGCACGCACTTGCTTTTTCGTTTGAGGTACGGGGTGCTCTTTAATAGTTTTTACTTTGGCCTCTACCGGCCGCATCATGCCACTACCAACCATGTAGCCTAGGTATTGCACATTCTTACGCGCGTATTTACACTTGCTTGGCTGCACATGCAACTTCGCTTTCTCTAATATTAGAAACACCTGCTCTAAATGTCTAAGGTGTTCTTGCCATGTGTCGCTATAAATGGCGATGTCATCCAAGTATGGGACTGCAAATTCTGCACATCCTGCTAATAAAGCTGCCATCATCCTACTACACTGAAAAGGTGCATTTTTTAGCCCGAAGGGCAATCTTAATGGCCTATACGTGCCAAAGCTTGTACAGAAAGCCGCATATCTTTGCGCTCTCGGAGTGAGCGGTATCTGATGATAAAATTTTGCTAAATCCAATGTAGTAATAATCTTAGCTGCCGCTACTGCTTCTATCCTCTCCTCCATGTTCGGCAACGGAAAATATTCTGATTTTATAATTTGGTTTAGCTTGCGATAATCTACGCACGGTCTTGGTTTTCGTCCCGGCGCCTCTACAAGAATCATAGGGGAAGCATAATCAGAGTCGCCTATTTCGATTATGTTATCCCGTAACATCTTCGCGATTTCTTCCTGCAAAATTTTTGATTGACGCGGCGACATTCGATAAGGCGCACTTCTTATCTTTTTCGACTCGTCCGTCAATTCAATGTCCATGGTGACGACATCCGTCAACCCTGGTCTGTCTGAAAATATATGCTTGTACTTTACAATTAATTTGAGCAGTTTGTCGCGGAACTCGTCTTCGACTTCTGTTCCTTCGAGCATAGCTTCCGCATCGAAGTCGACACTATCAAGGTTAATAGCGTACTTATCCAGCTCGTCTTCCTCAACTTCAAAGTTTGAGCTGCGATCTGCTACATAATTCAGATATTCGGTACGTTGCACGTACGCTTTCAACATGTTAATGTGGTAGATACGCTCTTCCTTTTTCCCAGGCATTCGGACAGAGTAGTTCGTGTCCGATTTTTTCTCTACTACTTCTCCCGGTCCTATCCATTGAACAGATAACTTTTTTGTGCGATTCGGGGCCAACACCAGCACCCGGTCGCCCGGCGCGAATTCTCTGTGTACGGCTCGCCGATCGTACCACGTTTTTCTTTTCTCCTGCTCGTTAACAAGCTTCTCGTGAGCTAATTCGCGAGATTTCTGAAGCCTATTTATTAGCTTGAACACATATTCGACGACGGAATTTTCTTCCTCATCGTCCTCGCCTGCAAGGTGTTCATATAATAAGGTTATGGGAGTTCTGAGGTTCCTCCCATACACTAATTCAGCTGGAGTGAATCCGAGGCTCTCGTGCACCGTGGTTCTCAAAGCAAATAAAATCGCGGGCATTTGGTCCTCCCACTCCGTTCCTGCTTCCAAGCATAACACTTTGATTAAGCGATTCATCGTTCTATGCACGCGTTCGATAGGATTTGACTGCGGGTGGTAGGGCGAACTTCTCACCAGTTTGATCCCAAACTTCCTAGCAAATTCACCTGTCAATGCGCTTGTAAAGCACGTGCCCTGGTCTGTTTGTAATTCCTTAGGAAACCCGATTCTACTGAATAATGTCAACAAGGCACTAATGATAGTTGTTGATTGCAAATCTTTAATTGGAATAGCCTCCGGATACCTAGACGCTAAACAAATGGCTGTCAAAATAAACTTGTTGCCTTCTTTACTTTCGGGAAGAGGTCCACAAGTATCAATATTTATTTTACCGAAGACTTCCGTTATCGGCGGTACTAACATTAACGGTGCTTTTTTACGATCATTTGGCCTACCAACCTTTTGACACACATCGCAAGTTTTCACATATGTCTCCATATCCTGGAAACAACGAGGCCAATAAAAGTATCGCGACATGCTGGATTTGCTCTTAGTGCAACCTAAATGTGCATTCGCGGTTTCATGGCACACCTTGAGAACGGCGGCCCGATATTTAGTCGGAACTACTAACATATTAAATTTTTCTCCGCGATTGCTGTGTCTTGACCGATACAAAATACTATTTTTCACGAAATACGACTCTCGCCCTGCTTCCGGTACGTTGTGCTTATTCGCGTCGTATAATGTTTTGATTTCCGGGTCACTTTGTTGTGAAGCTGCGAACTCAGTCTGGGTAACATTTATGAGTTCATTCACTTCGGGCGTTAGTACACTTGCACTGGCGTCCCTTTCACTAACGGCTCCCTCCTGCCTCAATTGTTCAAGGTTTTCTACCTGCTCGTCCGCGTCAAACTCGCCTGCGTGTCGGTCAGCCGGCCCCGACTCTTGAGTCACCCGCGACGTTTCAGCGGCTTTTGCCCGCGTCGTTACGGCTGCAACTAATTGTGGCTCAATAAATCCTGCCTTTACTTCTTCCAACAGAGCAGCTGTTCTATTACTTAATAAGTAATATCCGCTGTCGCATTCCCGAGGCACAACTGCGGCTTTAGTTACTACTTTCCCGAATGGCCCTTCAATAGTGACTTCTGCCACCGGGAGATTTCGTGGTGAGGCATCAAGCGGTTGCAAAATCCACACGCTTTCTCCCGTTAAATTCTCGTCGCTAATAAATTTCTCATGGACAAGATCGAAACTGGCACCACAGTCGCGCAAAAATCTCCCGGGAATTTTATTAATTTTTCCAAAGAACACGTACGGTGAAAACAATTCCGTAGCTGTTTTGTCTGCCACATGATTCATTTTTTCGGCCACGCGGCGCTGCGGGCATTCACGGACCATGTGGTCTGTGGCACCACACCCGTAGCATTTCCGCTTGTCTGGCTTCTCGTATGCTGCCCTAACATCGGTTTTCTTACCGCTCGATTTCCCCTGAATTTCCGGTACTATCGGCATCGTCTTGCTCGTGCTTGCAACATGTTCCCCTACGGCTTCCGATTTCCTATAAGGCTTGAACGAAGACCGTTTCCAGCCTGCTCTATTGTTTTCATAGTTGTCTAGTTTACGAGCTAGTTCTAACGGCATCTTAAATTCCCCCCACTCATCAATAAAATGCTCTTTAATATCAATAGGCACACGACGCTTCAATTGATCGGTTACAATTAGATTCATTAAGTCCTCGAACGTATGAATATCTAGTCCTGCTACCCATTCTTTGCAATAATTTTTCAGCTCTCTCGCGTATACGTTCCAGGTAGTATTCGCGGCTTTTACATGTTTCGCGAACAATTGTCGAAACTTCTCGGCATTGAATCGATACATTTCTAATAACCTATTCTTTAAATCGGCATATTCTGTTCTACTACCTTGCCCTTCTAAAGTTAGCGATGCATTGATTTGGTGTGGGAGCAGTCCCATAAGATTTGCCACCCACTCTTCTTCTGGAATTTCTAATTGTTCCGCCTGACTCTCAAAAACACTTAAAAATGCCGTTATGTCGTCGTCCTCCCCTTTGAATCTGCTCATAACTTGATTTAATCGAATGTGCATTTTGCTATTTACTTCGGACTGCGGACTAGCTCTACCCGCCAGTTGGCCCTGTTCTATTCTCAGTTTTTCTAACTGAAATGCACGTTCCTTCTCTGCTTCGCGTTCGGCCTTTTCTCGTTCACGTTCATCCTTATATGCCTGAGCTATCCCTTTCACAAATTCCTCCTCGTAATCGGAATGCTCCTCTATCAATTTTTTTAGCACTACCAAAGTTTCTCCACCTGTAATTTGGAGTCCTAATTCCTGTGCCACGTGCACTACACAATCTTTCCCGAATCTCGGTAAGTAAGCCATAACTGAAACCTGAACCGAACCTTACAATGCAGATAGCTATACTTACACCAGATCCTTGCTGACTTCTTGATTTTATCAAAGCCGGTTGGCTTTGAGACGTCCTTCCTTCTCCGTCCTTCCTTCCTTCCTTCCTTCCGGCGTTGCCGTGAAGACGTGGGCGTCTGGCTAGGAGCGGACCCTCTCTGCTCCCGTGCGTTGTAATTATGTCTGCCCGTCGACACACCCACGCACTGGCCCACCCACTGTTCGTAATATTGCGACCACGTATGAGTATGGTGCAACAATGCCGTGCCGTTCCGGCGTGAATGTTTTAACTGCTGCTATTATCACAATTGAGCAACACTTCCCCGTGGAATTCTTATAACCGCATCCACCAATTATACTATTTGGTGAATGATATTCCCCGTGGAATTCGTTTAACCGCTGCCACCAATTATACTATTTGGTGGGTGCACGTACTCGCCCGTGGGCTTCTTTATAACCGCTGCCACCAATTATACTATTTGGTGGGTGCACGTACTCCCCCGTGGGTTTCTTTATAACCGCTGCCACCAATTATGTCTACCCGTCTGTGACGTCGTGGGAATACACAATAATCACAGACACGAGCTTCAATGATAAATATGTACAGGTTTATTCACAATATGTACAATAATACTTTAAGTTACTCAGCTCTGGTAGATCTTTACTTCCCTGATCGCAGGAGCGATCCTTAAAAATGAATAACTGACTCGTGGCCCGCGCCACTCCTCAGCGAGCCTCCCGCACACAGCAGACAGCTCCGGCGACCTCTTGTCACCCGTGGATATAGTCCACAACGGCGTCCCAACACATGGTTTGCCGCACGAGCCTAGCTCGGCTCCGCACCGCCCTGGGCGCAAGTTTTTGTGCGTTCGCACGAGGGTTCCCTCTCAGCTCAACAAACCCCACCCCCGCGCTCTGCGTTTGTTCTTATATAGCCCCCACCCACGTGACCTGAAACGTCACTGGGTTTTGCACACGGCCCACACTGACCGCTTTGCCAGGCATTTTTGGACATCCATTTCCCTGGATTCCAAGAATTTGACACGCGGCACGCGGCAAAATGCGCTGTCCCGTACTTTGGGCATCCCTTTCCCTAGCTCTTAGGATTTCCCAGAATACCTCGGCGTGTCACATCCTGCCTGGCCCCTGGCGTCTAATCCTCTGCCGCCGCCCTTTGTGGCGGTTGCTAACTGTAGTCCTACAATACGTTACAGTATGATTTTTTATAACGGTGGTTGCAGGGGCAGGACAGTTAATTTATAAAACGTGAGAGAAACCATTAGCACGTGTTGAAAAACAATCGGTTTTAAGTGTTGAACCACTTCACATAAACAATGTACTCTGAGGGGGAATAGTCTCTCTCCATTACATTTTTAACAGTCCATAATCTTAAAGGTATATTTGATGTAAATTTGTCTCCAGAAGAAAAGATGTAGCTGATTAAAGGGGAATGGAGCAATATCCTCCCCATTCCAAATGGTATTAACTAGAACTATTAATAGCATCACATCCAAAGTAGTATTAAGATTATGAATATAGGATCTTCGATTCAAGTTACAAAAATTATAATAAAATATTTCAAACTTTAATTAGAGCAGGTCCGAACTGAAAATGGCACGTGCTAGGAAGCTTTCGGGAAGCGATCCGGATCCATTTGGAAAGCTGCATTCACCTAGAACTAGATGAAATGCTGCATTTCTATGGTTTTCGCCCGCCCCCTTCTCGTACCTGCTGATTCCTCTTTGGCTCATTGAGGGAATCCGACGGCGGCAGCGGGACCAGCGACCCGGAAAGTTTGAAAGCGCGCTGCTTGCGAACAGCGCCCGCTCGCGCTCGCGCTCGCGTTAGGGGCCAATATCTGGAAGAGTTTTTCCAAGAGCACAGAGAGCGCGAGCGAGAGGCGACGGCAGCGAAGGCGGCCGCATGCAGTAAGAGTGGAGCGGGGTCACATTTACCTACAAGCGACATACGCACTTGCTGAGTCCATGATAGCACCATGCCTCTGAAAATATTATTAAATATTTGAATAGTCGTAAAATGTTCATGTATGTAAAATAAATTGTTAATCAAATAACGTACAGTACTAAAACGTTTCTATTTAAAAATGTAAAAAATGTTAAAATTCTTCTTTGTATACCACCATTATAAACATTTTCTGTTGCGAGAAATCGTTCATAAAAGGGCCTTTCACAACGCAAATGAAGACGTATTCGATTTTACCGCACGAATGATTGCGTCATCACGCATTCAGCCAATTGCAAGGAGAGAATCTCGAGGAGGTAGCAGAAAATGGAACACCCGACCAGTTTTCTAGCACAGATGTCAAATACTCGACACGTCTCAAGAAAGTTGTTTGGCAAAATTAAGCTCATTTCTCTTAAAAGTTTATAACGCTGTTCAAAAATAAATAGCCCATGCAACTCATTTAAAATGTTGCTTCATCGCTTTCGCACAAATTTGAAAACTCGGTCCTGACGTCGCTCGTTTTTAAAACTTGTACGGCTCACGCAATCTTAACATTATAAACTAATTGCATAAACTACTATTATTTGTTCAATAAATTTGGAGGATGTTTGAAGGAGGGACAACACGATTTCGTGCGTGGGATATTATCCGCGCACGTTTTCTGAGTCCTCGCATTGCTAGTTGCGAGAGAAATGGGAGTTCGGTTATTTTGACAAAAGGAATTTAATATCAGATTTGTAGTTCGTTTTTCAATACAAACTAGTTTCTATTACACGGGAGCGAACATTTCTGGCTATGAGATTTTGTCTACAACGCTCGTTGCGATCATTTATTCTTAATGCAGCGAATGTTGGCAAAGGAGTGGGGGTACGTGTTCCGGGGCGTGCGCCTATCCCACCTGAATCCGGTCGTGGAGTGAAGAGCGCGCGACGCGCGCCGATATGCGGATGCTGCTTGGTAGTCTGCGTGGCAGCGCGGCGGGGGGGAGGGCGGCGCCGCGTCGCAGCGGATATCACCTCCCACGCCCATTGCAGCTACTTGCGCGGAGCGTATTCATAGGCGGCCAGCGAGCCGCGTTGGCGCGCACAAGGATTTCTGTTGGCGTGCGGTGGAACAATGGAGTCTCTGGGAACGTAAGCAACAAAAAATTAAGGAAAAAACCTTTTTTTTTCTAAATACGTTTTCTGAGGATGCTACGATTAGTTCGTGGTATTAGGGAGTGTCAAGTATTTCTATAAAAAACGTTCTTGTATAGTTTTCAAACCTTTAGTCAATGACCGTTCGGGAGATTGAATAAAAGAGATTTTCACTCGCGCGGTGTCTCTCAAGTCCACTGTCGCATTGTATGCTCGCGTAGCTGAAGACGTCCGGGCACGGGAGTCGATGGCGTTGGCGTAGTCGCGTAGGAATGCTTCCCTCCAAAAGGGAAGGAAAGAATTATTCTCATATCGGTGCATGTGCTTCAATGAAACGGTTCTTTTCAATATTTGCATTTTAATTTCGCAGTGATGTCAATTTTCTGAAGCGAAGGGAAATCTGCTTGTGCTTGGAACTTGGTGCGGGGCCGCTGCACTGCAGAGACTGCGCTGGTTGTGGGAGGCACAAGCATATGCGACGCTGCTGTGCGCGAGATGAAAGGATCAATGAGAGATCACAAGGTGCGCCCATGCGGTTTTCAAATAGTTGGGTTTAGGTTTCGTTGTGCCTTGTATATTAGTGGAGAGTTTTGCGGGTCAGAATATTACGTCTGATAAGAAAATTGCCTATATTACAGAAAAAAAAGATTGGTCAAAGAGTATTGTTATTCTCGACTCGGATAGACTAAAAATTGTCGTTTATGATATCTTTCTGATCCCCCTCGGATGTTAGCAGACTGTCATATGTGGTTGTGGGGTAACTGCTGCTTCGCTGTTAGACTGTTTAATGCTTCGAATCGTAGGTAAAGCTAGGGTGTGGTTTCCCCGTGGCAGTTACTTAAACAATGGCATATGAAAACGTATCTACAACTCATATGGATTACGTAATATTTATTAGTAGATTCACAACCAAGACAGCGAATTTTTCCCTTCGCCACACCTTGTCGGTTGTGTCAAGAATTTGGTTCACGCGCAAACTTCGTGTAAAGCTAGACACCACATGCTTCTTCCTAATTCGAGGACTTGTGAATATGCATAAAAATATTCACCATAGCAAGATGTAAAATTTTATTCGCGTATTTATTTGAACTTCTCCGCTAACGAGCAAACGCCAGTTTCCTTCCTACACGAGCGATCTTTCACGCGGTGCCCAGGAGCACAAAAGGCGATGTGCTCAGTTTGAGGCGTCTGAACAAGGAAGGAGAGTAACGTGGTTCCTTACGGGGCTTCAACACGACAAATCTTGTCGCGCGGTGCACAGTTCGTTGTGTGGTCCACTACAATATCTGGTAGCTGTATTGTCGCGATCGAAAGAGACCGAAAAGAGTATACCCTGCAAGGACGAAACTTGTTTGCATGCACTCGTCCACCAGACAGAGTGCCAGCCAGTGCTGGTGCAGTCCTGATGCTGCTGTATCGATCACGTGTATTGTGTTTCTTTAAGTGTTTTATTTGTATTAGAAATATTGATGTAAAGGCTAATTGCCAATTAATGTATTTCTGTAATAAGTGTTGAGTCAAGAATAAAAGTGAACAATACATTTTTATTGACAATGTATTTCGTAGAAGAGATGCTTTCAAAACCCCTTAGCTACAAAAAGCGACACGAAATTAACAACTTGAAGCCTCATCAGCCTCCACTTAATATTGTGAAAGTAATCAAAACTTAGTAACCGGGAAAGTAATCACAAAGGTAGAAGAATGCACAGAGTATTATAACTAGGGAACGGAATTTATTGTAATGAAAAATGCAAAATATGTACATACATGTGTGCTTATTTTTCCAAAACGTGTAAGAAAAAATATACAAATAAAAATTCATTGTTGTTCACAAATGTTATCTACAAACCTCTTCCAAGCATAGACGTCGCCGATTAGTTTTTAACAAAACTTCGGGGTGGCTGAAAGTAGGTTCTATCTCTACAAAATAAATTGTGCAATTTATTTTGTGACTTCACCACAAAGAAGAATAGAACTAGAATTCGCCACTACGTATTTTATTCGAAATATAAAATATTCGTAGTACATTACAATATTTACGAGGAGCTGGTGTTCAAGTGAATAGTTGTATTTGTTTTTGATCGGGTAACGAATGTGCTGTTTGAAACATTAGCAAGAACATCGTTGAAATTACTTTTGTTCTTAAAACTCCGCTCATCATTTACTCAAAGTACGCAGTAAGCGGGGGGGGGGGTAAATTTGACAATTCATGGAAAAGATATTGGTGGCCATAGAAGCACAGCAGAATTAACTTCGATTTGTACGAAAGATGATTCCGTAACATAAATTGCAAACGCGCATCTGAAATGTTCGGTTTCGATGTATAAATGTATTAAAATGTAACGAAATAACGAAATATATAGTAATAGGTAAATTTTTTTTTAAAAAATAAAATATAGTTCTAATCTATTCAGAATATATTTTAAAATCTGAAAAATATTATTCGATGCAGGTATTTAGTTTCTGTAAAAATATGTAATTACATGGAAATCTGTTCACTAATTATAACCTACAATGCTTCAACGTGACAGTATTTGTTCACAATTGAACGCATAAGAAAGTGGAAAGGAAAATGTTTCTAACTAGGATGATTGCATTTTATTTTACTCGGTAAAGAAAGCGAGTCATTGATAATCCTAGAGTGTATAGAGGGCTTGTGAATTTCGCGAGTGCTATAAATATTCCAGTAAGAACACGTCGGTAAACTATGACGTTATCCATTTTTCTCAGAAGTTAAAAAGGTTACAGTTTTGTCTCCATTTCCCCCTAATGTATATCGTCGCGTCTGGGACATCCCAAACATGTTTATGAACATACAATTTTTCTGTGCACGTGCTGCTACTGTTCATGACTGATATTAACTAAAAGTGTATAAAATGGTATCAGTGCTTATAAAACTCCTGGTGATGGATGGATAAATGTCGATATTACAAGATCATCACTTTTATCGTCGTTCAAGGCAACTTTTCAAAAATTACTCTGCATCATTCAATAAATGTTAGGCGTGACGAGAGTAAATTTACTTGTTATGCACGAGGCGCACCACCCGGGCTCCCATAGCCACGGTTCGCAAGAGAAACGCGGGCGGTGGTATGTGGTTCAGTTAGTGAGGCGCGTATTCAGCTAGCGAGCGCTGTGCGTTTCGGAGCGATGTGGTGCGGGAGCATGGAAGGGGGGGGGGCGGAGGGGCCGAGGTTCCGTATGCGTGCGTGGGAGGGGGACACCGGAAGCGGAGTCGCGGGTCGCGGCGCTCCCTGGGGAGCGACGTTACGTAGCTGCGGGCGGGCAAGTGGGCGTGCGCGCCGGTCGAACGTCCACAAAACGCCTTCCTGTCGGCTGCAGCGCAGCGCGGCGCGGCTCGTCGCCTCCCGCTCGCCCTCCCGCCCGCGCGCAGACCTGCGACTTTGTTCGCCGCGCCACATTCATAAACTTTCCTTTCGCTCACTGCCCCCAACTTTTGCGTAGGCCGCGATATGGAAATGGTAGCCCGTGGTTCCGCGTTTCGCCACCGGAGGCCTTTCTGAGCGACCGCAATCGCAAGTCCGCGCCGCTACAAAACGAAGTATTGTGTCCGGCCGCGCTGCCCAAGTTGAGGCGCGCGGTGGCTGCCGCTGTCGCCGCCGGCGACGCTAGCGCGGGCACAGGGCGGGCCCGGAGTGGCGCTACCTTGTCGCCTCCCGGCATCTGTCTCCGTCGCCGCTCGCCTGCCCTTCGTCGGGTAACGTGTCTGCTGCGGTGGCAACACTGTTCCTTTTGCAGCGTCTTCTATGCGGAGATGCCGAGCGTTGGATCTCGACGGAGGGTCTTAAACTCTGGCTGCGTAGGTAGGTTGAGTTCAGCTGATTTGTGGAGAATTCTAGCAGCCGGTTGCTCTGTTCGCTTGTATTCGTGTTCTCCGGTCAACACTAGGCGACCGCCGGAGAACAAACTGGCCGCGGACCTCGCGCGATCTTTCCTTCCTCTTCCTTGTCCTGTCCCATCGTTTGAATATCCGAGAGACCAGTTTGGAGCTTACAGCTTCTCCTGTGTAGACCGGTACCCTGCTTGAGAAGATATCGGGAGAGAAAGAATCGTTATGTAGGTCGGCGGCAGAGCTCATGTTCCGAGGAGAGGAACACCGCCATCACAACACAACACTTAGGCTATTAATGTACGTACTGTAAGCGCCCGGAAACAATACTCATTCAGTCGGTTAACATGCGGCATTTCCCCCTCTCGTTTCCGTCTCGACGATTTCCTTTCTCGTGGTCGCTGCCTTCCATGGCGCTCTCCCTGATCTCCCGCCCTGGCGACAGTCCCGGCGCGCGAGTTGCCTCGCTGGCGCGCTGCTCCGTTCGCCTCCGGGGGCGCGGGCTGAGCGCCGCGTGTGTGCGCGCTTGGCGGTGCGTCCCCTTCATTGAGGCGGGTGGAACGGCGGGCCATGTTAATACGCGCCTTCCCCGTACTTCATCAGGATGCACCCCCGCGCGAGGTGAGATACGCCGCCGGCGCTTGGCTTGGGTTACAGCACGCGCCCCGCCCCCGCCCCCCCCGGCCCCGCAGGCCTCGGGGAGTTTAAATGGAACGCGAGCGAGAGATGTGGGAGCCAAGGCGGTGTGGGCTGAAAGGGCAGTGGGTGCGGCTCCAGAGTCTGTGGCGCTGCGGGAGCTCGGTCCCGCGTGCGCCTCCGCCCTCGTCAGGCGTCTGCCCCCCCCCCTTCCACCCCCATCCCCCACTGTGACCTCCGCTCTCTCGTGCTGACGCGTCGGCGGTCGGCCAAGACGCGACCGCAGCGTGCAAATCATTGTTGACCTGCCGCGGCGCCGCTAACGCTGCGACGCAGCCAAAGGTGCTCCTCTCCCTTTATTTCCCCGCCCCGCCTCGCCCCTCCTCTGTTCCTCCCCGCCGCGGTGCATCTGAAAAAGCAAGCGTGCTCCTCCCAGGCTCGCTAACCTTTTTGGATCATTCCCAAGGTAATGTTCTCATTATAAAATTTTTCCTCGGTCGCGCGGGCGGGAACGGGAGTCGGTGTGCCCGCGCGTCGGTTTTTCCGGGCACGTTGCTTTTTGTCGGTGGTATTATCGCTGGTCGGATTTTCCAGATCGTTTGGAGTGGAGGAGGGTGAAGAGTATTAAGTTGGCGACAGCGACGCGCGGAGGCGTGGGTGGTTGACGGGGGGAGGGGGAGGGGTCGGTGAAATGTCGCTTGGTCGCCGCTGCTGGGTCGACGAGAAGCGAGCGCGTTTCGGAGCGACATTGGCGACAGCTACACGCATTACGCAGTCGCCTACGAACAATCGCGTGGCATTTATCCTTCTGCTTTGACGCTGCAGCACCAGCTCGTGCTGCCATGAGTGAAAATCGTAGAGCGTGGAAGAGACGGTAGAACTGATATTTCAATTACACTTGGAAGTTCTTGCTATTGCGATTTTTCATATCTTAGATTATTTCTCACAATTTTTTTGGATAAAACGCTGATGTGAAGTCGTACTGAGTATAGTGCCTTTTTGTGTCAATGGTACTGTAAATTTTGTTACGGAATAAGTAATTTTTAATGTCTATATGTGGGTAATCGATAAAGTAAATTCGTGTATTTATCACTTCATTAGAAACATTGCATATCGGTTACATTTTTAACGATATGTTTTAACATTGCATGTAATTTTTCGCGTCCATTTTAGCAAATATTTTTATCCTTTAATCGTATTAACATTGAATGATAACTCAATTTAATTTGACTCGGTATTTTACAAAAGCTCTTGCTGTTACCGCGTGATCCATCGACACCATTTTCAACACGAAAGACTCGTCGAAGTATACCATCGAATATCCTTGGACTCTATGTCGAAACAAATTCAAGAAATGTCAATTTGAATCATTTTACCGGTTTCCTCTCTATTTAAAATTGACACTTCACGTAGTCTAATTCTTGCTGTTCCCTCTGGCTTTTGGGATTTGGCTGTCGATGCCGTTCCCAGGCGAGCAACGTTCTTCGGACGCTTCGTTACAGGCTTTCCTGGCGCGAGGACAGGAACGCGTCACCGATATTTTGTAAAAAGGTGAAGGAGAGTCCCAAAACTGAATATTAGGTATTATTTGCGATTAATTTTAGAACGTGTGCGTGAATTATTAGGAAACTGCTTGGTCTTTTAGACGATTTGTATCTAATATCTTTAGAAAAGATCGGTAACGAATCAACGAATCAGAAACCTTGGACTTACTTTTGGCAGGCACATTCTACTAGTTTGTCTAGTTGGAATGAATATCTGGAATACTAGGTTTTGTTTTGTCGACCAGCATCGCGAGACTATATTTAACTGTAGATTTGCGAGGAACATAACAAGATGTCATATATAAGTTCCAATGCGGATAAACCTCCTTCAGAAAAATGATAACTTCCTTTACACTAACCCCATAGTTATTTTACAAAACAATGAAGTATAACTGATGTACATCTTGGTGTTAATTTCCCGTCTAAGCTACGAGGACTCGTGTACCGTTGAAGTGCAAATAGAAAATTGTCGGAAGGCGAATGCAGTAAGTGGTGGAAGCGGCGTGGGAGCCGCGCGTGCGCCGTGGCCCCTCCTGAGAGCAAGTGCGTGCAGAGTCCCGCAGAGCGCGAGTTGTTGGAGAGGTCGGATGCGCCCCATCGCCTCGACGCAGCCCCAGGAGATCGCGAGACGGCCGCGCGTCCGAATTGAGCGAGGTCGTGCGCGGGCGGCGGGGGCGGGTGGCGGGGGCGGGGCCGTCGCCGCCGCCGCGTCCCGCACGAGCGCCGCGTGCCGCCCCGCAAAAGGGCGCCGGCCGGCCGCAAAGGGCTGGCCACGGCCGGGGTCGCCCTTCTTGAGCCGCGCTCTTCTCTCTTCCGCCGCGGCGCTTTCCTCCTTCGGCGTGCGCAACGGCGCATTTATTGCTCCCGGCACCCCCGCCACCCCCTCCCTTCCCCTCCCCCTCTTCCCCTCCTTCCGATTGCGCCCTCCGCTTTCTACCGGTTCGCCGGACGGACGCGGGAGCCAGGAGGAGGAGGGGGAGGAGGGAGGGAAGGACCGCCAGAGCCCGGAGCCATCGGAATGCGGCGCCGCCGCTGCCAGCACGCGCCTGGGATAAATAATAATCGAACGGCCCGAATATTCCACGCTCGGGAGCCACGCCAGCGCGGTGGGGTGTGGCGCGGCGCAGCGTGGCGCGGTGGCACGCAGTGCGGGGGCTCTCCCGGCCGCTACGCCCGTCACACGACGCCCCCTCCCGTGCCCTCTTAGTCGCCCACACCCCGTTGTCTGTGCGTGGTTGCTGTGATTGGCACTGTTCGCAATTTCTACGCAATAAAGAAATTAAACAATATATTTAGACCAGAGAGGTTTCGGCATGTTGTACGAAATATTTAGTGAATTCTGCTCTGTTCCCGGCCCTAAAATTCTAGCAATGACCCATGCTAATATGACTCGCTGAAATAATATTACTCTTCGAAGTCCTAAGATTCTAAAAGCTAAGAATTACACTTGGCTTTGTTTCTTTTTCTTTTTGTTTTTTCTTGACGTGTACTTGCGAGGAAATATCATGTAGCACTTATTCACTGCCTTTTGGAAAAGTAAACAGAAGTTATCGTCCACAACAAAATCTTGTAATCTTGTATATGTATAAAATTAAATTAGGATTTTACACTCCCTTATTTGTACGTATACTAATTTTATTCATATTTACTTCACTTAAATTTTTAGATACTTTGTTGTTTTCGATATTTTTCCAAGGAAAACTATTTAATGCTCTCTTTTACTGTGGTAAATTTTCCATTCAAAAAATTGTATTCTGTTAAATTTTTATGCTAATAAAAGATAAGTAAATAAAATGATAAAGAAAACATTTCAATAGATTAGTTCAGACATCTTCTGATTGTAATATTTGTTTCTCCAGGTAATTGTCGTAAAACCATACTTGAGAATTGTGATGGATGTCTTTTTTAGTCCAATGAAAAATTAGACACGCTGGCTCTTTTTGCCACTATCTGCTGCCTGGGTCACGGGTGGAAGTCCTGTGGTGAGACGCGCTGTCGGTCATCACGGTCTGTTGTCTTCGCCACCATCCGGGGTGAACAATGCACATCCTGTGCAGTGGACGCAGAGTGCGTCTATGGAACACGATTCCTGAGCTCCATCGAGTACAATGGGCCTGAAACACAAAGGTTTGCAGCGGTGGCACTCGCTCTGCGATGGCGCACGTGCAGGTAGAAGCCCTTTGCTGCTGGTTGAACTTTGTTGCGGGTCAAAATGAGCAATATCGCTTTTTCGGGGATGTCCGTATCAATGCGTGTTTCATGTAGAGATGTACAGTATTGCTGGACTTCTGACGATGACTCGTTCAAGGTTTTTTGTTCATTTCATCCCAGGAGATGATTCTGTGACCTACGAACTGACTGGGATTTTCACAAAATTTATAGCTTGAAATCCCTTTCATCTATAACTTGGCAGATTACTAATAACTTCGGAAACGTATTGATGTTTCTAGCTATCCACATTTGTTTCGCTGTTCTGTGTCTGTCCCTTTCAGCTTCCCCAGACCTTCCGTCACTTTTTGCCCCCTCTCCGCTCCGCCGCGCTACGGCCTTTCCAGTTTGCGGTCTTCTTGCACGCATTCCTTCCATACTCCGGAACCCTGCTCCGCCCCACCCCTCCGCGGTTCTCGACGGCTCTGTACGTTCCGCCTCCGTCCCCGTTCTCCACATCTTCTTTCCCGCGCCGACCCAGCCGCAGTTTCTTCATTTGTGCGTTGTGCTGTGGCGCTGGTGCTGTTGTGTGCCCCGCCCCCTCGCAGGTGCGGAAGAAGGGGAAGCATTGCGCGCAGTTGGGCGCGTGCTGCCTGAGGAAAGGAAGCGTTGGCGTTGCAGCGTGGGACGTTAGCATCGTATTGTGTACGAGGGGGAGGGGAGGGAAAGGGAGAGGATGGGATGCTGTGCGGTCGGGGCGGGCTCGTGGCAGCGGGAGTCGCCTGGTGTGGCTGATCGCAGCGCTCGTGGCAGCGAGGGGGGGGAGCTCCCTACTCCGTGTCGTGGCAGTAGGCGGAGCCCAGGTCGACCGGAGCCGCTAGCCGGCAGCCGGAGTCTAATCAAGGCAACTGAGAAGCATTGGGCTTTACGATCTCATAAACTTTAGGACGAGCGTTAATTGAAAATGAACGTGGCTTTTTAGCGCGACTCGGCAGTTACATCGCAGTCCGTCTGCTTCCAACATTTTCCATAAAGCCCACTGCGGCACCCGCAGTACGCCATTCCTGGAATTCGGGGTCTCGGCGGCCTTGGGTATAGGGCGAACTCCCATCGCAGATGCTGCTATTGTTGAGCTCGCCCAGTATGGGGGGAGTAAGGTGGTTTTGCACAAGCTATATTACGTGGATATCTGCGAGGGAAATTGTCGGGGATATTGTTGCTAACACCTGCAGTCCGGAAAGGAAAAACTTTGGTATGTACAGTGAAATAACAAACTAGTCAGTATATAGAAAATGAGTGCAGAGCTAAAATAATTTCAACGTTAGGATGTATAATGCAAATTTGCAATTGTCGTTGTAACTCGTTCTGCACCCGCATTGTATTACATACCTATTTGCATGGTTTCCGACAATTGTTTTAAAGAAATTTATAGCGTTGAGCGAATTCAAAGCGAGTTTTGAATCCCCGTAAACTATTTTCAAATAGATATTTCAATTGTTTGCGCGTCACTACGGGTGGGCAAGTGTTAAGGCACATCGTGTTTTGAAGAGTTTTTTTTCCTTCGCCCGGCTGTCGTGGTGCTGTGCAAAGTTGTCGTGCGGGCTGACGTTTCGGCCGCTGCGTTCCGTTGTTGCGGGGGAGGGGTTCGGAAGAAAGCCGTGACGCGATGGACACGCGTCGGTTCAATTGACAACGACGCGACAGCGCACAGTCAACTGCGAACAGAGAGATGTTGGAAGCCTACCCGCACGTCGATTCTCTTTCGGGAGGGCTTTGCTTGAAACCGCCATTCACAAATTCCTCGGCGTTTTACACTTCCGGAGAGTGGATGGGACGAAGTATGTCAGGGGTGTAAAATACGAATACCGTAGAATATCTGCAATGTGCCCAAATCTGCAGAATATTATAAAACGAGGATATATTTTTGATTTTAGTAAGTCGGACAAAGCGCTTCGGCAGCACAACATAAGTTTTTGCTTTGAGAATTATCAGTAATTCCCATATTCAGTTTCTTCTCCTCAAACATTTCATTATTTAATAAAAATATTTAAAGTTACCGGTTATTCTGGAAATTTCAGTTTCTATTGAAATCAATTTCATTCTTACATTAACTCGCTAATGAAGTACATTATGAATTGTATTATTACCAATAATTATATTATAGTGAGTACTAAGTACGTTGAGACAGGAGTGTTGTAAACTTTATATGGGTGTAGTAATAACCATTACATAGTGTTTTGTACTTTACTTTTTCGCCGTACGCGAAAATAATTTTCTTGGCACTTAAACTTGTGCATCGATCTTAATTGTTTGCCATCGGACAATGGATTGTAATGTAACTTGTGTGTATTTTATGTGAATTTCTTGTTATATGTTGATATCGACACCTGATGAATATGATTCTTGCGACGTGTTGTAATAATAAATAATTATGAGGCATGAAAATATGTTCCCGACCTTAAATATATACAGACGATACGCCATTCTCAATTTGGTATCGCAGGGTTCGATTCAATCACATATTTCATACGATGGTAATTTTGAAAGCAAAAGGCTTTTTATTTTATTTATTTTACGTCAAAAAACAGTTGAAACTGCGTATGACGTGCTATGGGGAGAAGTGAATTCTGAGTAAATTTTCAAAATCCTGCGATCCCTACACTAAGTCATATACTACATGAATTTTGAAAATTATTTTTTTTAAAAAAAGCTGTCATGTAATAAAATCTATTTTCAAGGATAAATAAGCAATAAATTTTGGGCTCTTATCCATGATGTCCTTCGTCAAGGAATAATACTTCCTGCCGCACCAACATGGAAACGATAATTTGAATAACTATATTTCCCAATGAATTCTAGAAGACGTGCCCAGATAATGAAGTTACATTTATGTCCAGAAGCAAAACAAGGGGCCATCTCAACATTTGCTCAATGGATCAGGGAAACTGGACGAAAAACCTGATCGAGATGGGGGTCATTGACCCGGAGGCTACAGTATAATAGTTGTTACAGGTTGTTTATACACATTTATACAGTCCAAATGGTAAATAATGCATTATGTATCATTGTTAAAATTAATGTTACTTTTCTTGTGATGCTCGGTATAGTCTCTAATTGTATAGAAACAGTTATGCAGCAGAAACAATTTCACTTTGGATTTGAACTTTTCTATTGAATTTAATCGTTTAATGTCATCTGGCAAAGTGTTGTAAAATAATGTACATGTATTGTATGTGAATTTTTTGTAATGAGCTGTTGATACTGTCACCTGATGAAAATGATTTCTACGTCGAGAGTTATAGTAATAGACTTCGGCATTTTCTGAAAATATATTCCTGCCCTTAAGCAAGTCATTTTTGACAAAAACCACTGATTCGTAAATCAACAGACAATATATAGTTATAGTTAATGTTCAAAAGCTTACGAAAGATCTGAACATATTCGAACAGATAATGTTAATGATCCATTGATAAAGCAACATCTTCGTACATTTATTTTTTAAATCAATATTGGTAATCTGAAAATCCTTAGTTTTTTTCGCATTTTTACTTCTGACTGCGTTAATTTAGTCTTATTGGCCCTCGTTAACCATTTTATTATTTCTGTCGTTACGGTTCAGTCACCACCCGTCAGGTCCTTTGGACAATGTAATTCTAATGTACGGTAAATCAATGACGAATTATTAATAGCATCTCAAGTGTGATTCGAAAACGTTGAAAACTTGTATTATTATGCAGTATCGTTATGACTTATTAAACTAGCTAGGTCTAAGATGATTCTCCAATGATATGATAAAAATGTTATATTTAAAAATTTCCTGTAAGATCTTGGTCTCATCTTTTTGATAAAACTAAGACACCATTCGTCACCAAAAGACGAAATACTACTCCTTTCGGATTTAGAGGTTAGGTGGTTTCTTGCACGATTATACTCCCACTTTTCAAGTGAATTATGCTCGTAAATGCGGTATAATTTGTGGCTTCACAATTGAAATGTTTTGAACGTAAGTGGCTTAAGGTGTAAATTGGGAATAGAATCGACATGTGCAATATGTTGCGATGTAAATTGAATTGTATAATGAATGGAAACTGTGATGTAAACTGAAACATTTAAAAAGACATTCACACTTATTTTATAGCTAGTCTGTGGATCAACGATGAAATGTTGCTGATATAATTCTTGAAAGCGGCAGCTGGGTTTGAATATTTTCTATGAAACACGTAGTAGAGATTCAAACACTTGTTTTGAAGGATTCAGATATTTACTTGTGTAAAATGTGACATTAAATTCAATGGTGTAACATTGTAATGGCTGATGTTCGATTTGATGTTCATTATATCCAAATTGGGTGGATAAACTCGGAAATAGGCTTCAAAACTGTTCCTACTTGGACTTCAGCATGGTCTAGTGCATATTAACAGTCACTGGGCAAGGGTGAGTGAAGTAAATTTTGTTGAAAAGAGATAACAAATACAATAGATCAACAAGAATCAGGCTGCTGGCGGATGTTGCGAAGGCTAGTGAGATACTAAGTGTCTAGTTTCGAGTTACTCTGTGATCATTTCTACCCGATACCAACTATACTAATTCGCTATATCGTTCAATTGACGCCTCGCTTCATACGAGTTCATACGAGATGGAGCTACGAATCTCTGGTCTTCGCAAATTTACTTGAAACAACTTCCCGGCTATGTAACATTTCCGACTCTTTTTTGGACCAAAATACTTAACAATCTAATCACAAGAGATGGCTCTCAATTGTACAATCGCCTTAAATTAGTCAGCGCCTTGTGGATAATACAAACAAAAATCGGATGATATCTAAAATAGTCATTTATATACAGCTCCATTTAAACATTGTAATGTGTATAATGTGCGAATTAACTGGCTAATTAGTGTATTACGTGTGTTGGCTTTTAATCAAAACATTGTCCAATGTTATTTTTTAGGCAACCAGGTAATGAACAGTTCTTAATATTTTATTTAATTAATTTTGACTTTTATTTTCTTGTTTGACCACGTTTCGGAAGCCCGCATTTACTAGAGTCGTCTGGTCATCTCGACTATTGTACGATTAATATAAATGTTCTATTGTGTATACATTTGAATGTTATTTTACAGGATGGTGAGTATCAAATTATGTAGAGGTCACAAATTACTCCTATTATGACGTAACGACAAGCGAAATCGTAAACTGAGCTACAGCGCCATCGAAAAAAGGAAAAACGAGGCTTTTAGAGTTGTTTTTTATGTGGCGCCGAAAGTGTGAGCAGCTTTTGCTGTCCGGGCCAGTTGTCTTTCTCTGATGTGTAATACGAATATGTTGTGTGGTGGTACATTTTTTAAATTCAAAACCGTTCTTCGGGACTAATTCAGCATCGTTAACATATTTGAAATATCGCAGGTGACATGTTTAATTATACGAAATTAATTTAAATGCTAATATTTCACACTGTTTAATTTAAATTTTTGTTCTATATTGAATGTTTCTATACTAAACGTTTCAATCGATAAAATGTGATAGTTCATATGCCCAAGAAGTGGCATCCCGGAACGTTGCTTGCAGGTGCTTTGCTCGCTCATTAGAACTCATACATGTTTCGGAATAAGTCTGTTTCCCCGCAATGGATGTGCGCGTCTCGTGTTTAAACGTATCTCTAAGACGCTCACAGACACCCAGAAGTGTCGTGCTTTCAACTTTCCAACAACTTGTCACAGCTTTAAGAATCTAACTTGTATCCGGTACTGTTATACGTGCACAGATCTGTAGGAAACGTCATCGCACGGACCCAAGTACTGAAGGAAATCAGTAGCCAGCGTGGGTTTCGCTAGCGGGATTGTGGCCACAAGAGGCCGGCCGTTACCCTGGCGGGAAAGCAGTAAGGGTAAAATAATCAGTAGCCCGGGTGTGTACGGGTCCTTTCGGGACGAGCGGGGTCGCGGGCGATGGCGCGCGACGACGCTGCCGCGAGCGAAGGGGCACCACGAGCCCGCCGTCGCTCGTAAAGCGCGTTGTCGCCCTGTGGCCCGCCAGCTCTCTGTGTGTTTGAGTGTGCTGTAGCTCCTTCTCTTGTGTGCAGGTACGTGCTGGCGGCATGGCGCGGTGCACCCCCTCGGGGGCGCCTCTGGCTGCGGTGGCGAGAGGGCTGACGGCCACACGGACGGTCAGTACGGAAGCTAAGCGCCTCAGCAGCAAGCAGCCGCGCCGCAAGGCCTGGCGTCTGCCGTCTGCCTGCCTTCCTTCCGCGATGCTTCCTCTTCCTCCCGTGGTGTACGCCTCCCCCGTCTCTTCTGCATTGGCGGATGTGTACTATGATTTATTATTGTCGAATATTAATGTAGTTCGCACCTTCAAATGGTGTTCTGTTGAAGAATGCTTACAAACTTATATACTTTTTAGAACGTACGTTAGCTTTATTATATTATTTGATAAGATTCACATTCTTTCTGTTCAGGCGCTTTCTTGATACTTTTATATTCACTCTATAGATACGAATCGTACTTCATTCTTTCACTGTTACAACAATCGCGTAGACGTTCATTGCATCTTCTCCTTTATTTGCCTTTCCCGCCTCTGATATTCCTCTCTTCAGTTTTTTCTTTGCAACTCGCCCAGACCCCTCCTGTTGTACTGAAACTGTTAAGTTTATTTGCGATACAATAAATATTTGACTAACACAGGAAGGTTTTGTTAATTTTTTTTAAAATTCATCTTTATAACCAAAAACTGACCTGAATTACTGATTTAACGTTCTTGAAGGATAAGTGGTATAAGACTGGGTATAGATTTTTCATTACTCGTCTGATTGGCATGTTTTATTTTTTTAGGATCTGTAGGATTTTGAAATTTCGATCGAATACTTACAGAACTTTGCAAGATTAATACAGTTGTTACACTTACACGAACGTTTCTGAACTTGGTGCTGCATGAACTTCATCACGAAGGACAATGGTTACGTACTGATTCAGTTACGTGGATACATAAATTAGAGCTCTATTGCAGTGCTCTACTGGAATTTAAGTTTATCTGGCGATTCCACATCGAAATTAGATTGCAGTGCTCTGCGCTGCTAGTTTCCTAACTGCCGTTGTTGTTAATCGGAAGCATGAAACATTGAACAGCTACAATGTATCCGCGCAGTTTAATGGCTGCCGATGTTGGAGTGAAATTCATTGAAGTTGCCGGAAGTTCGGATCATAGTTTCTGAAAATGGTCTAATTGTCGTTCTAAGAGGAGGATTTCTGGCGCAATTCCAGTCTCATTTAGTGGTATTTGGAGTTTGCTAAAGGAAGTCTCCTCAGAAACTACCTAAGCCTTTAATAACGAACACAGCGAAGCAATTGTAACCACTCCTTAATAATGTAATACTCTTCAAGAGATTGAGTTGAGCTTGTTTAGCAAATTCTTTGCTATCGTTTTTCGAATGGAGCATCTATATTAAGGCAATTAGTGCGGCGGACAGGTCTGTTCCGTGTGCTTGATATTTTAATTATTTTCGATATTTTCTCCCGTGAAACGGTCATGTCTTTTTAGTTGTGAAAGCATATAAGAAATTAAAAAAAACATCAAGTAGATTAATTACATCTTTCGTAACTTATGAATGACGAAATATAAACTCGTTGAAGCAATTATCACTGGACATTGACGATAGACTGACGATATGCAGTATGTAATTTCATGTCTCTATTGGAGAATCTTACGTAATTTATTTTATTGGGTTTACATAAGTGACATAAGGGGGCGGACACATCATTAGACAAAAAGATTACCGATGGAGACAAGCAGTAACATTGTAGTACCCCAAGATCAAGTTGAAGACGGTCAAGGGAGGCAGAAGAAAAGATGTCAAGACAGTTTTCAAAAGTCAGGAGGACTCGAATGGACACGACTGGCCCAAGATAGAACGAAGTGGAAGTCATAAAATAGAAACACAAAAATTGTAAATATGTTTAAGTAGACAAATTTTATTAGGACTCGTTATATTTGTAAATTAACATCTAGAATTTAAATTGTTACGAGTACATAAGATTTTAAGATGGTATTGTTGAAATTTCAATTGTAAACACATGTACAATAATAACTAATCCCAACTACAAGGCAACCCTTGTTGAATTTAACTACCTTGTACTTGGAGTCCAATTACCTATAACGGGGCATTTAATGGCTAAAAATAAAAAAATTAAAACATAAGTGATTCTAAGATAGTATTTGAATTTGCTTGCCACATCCGATTTTCATTATTATGAATTGAGAAAGAGATTGATAGTATGGTACTTTTATACATTAAGTTTACTCAACACATACCTGTTGAAGCAATCTTACCAGAAGTTCATACCAAATCTATTGCTAAAGTTCACAAAGCAATGGAAGTATGGAAAAAAATACGAACTTTTACCCCGTTTGGGTGTTATTCTTTTTGCAGCCACGACATCCCATGAAGACAAAAATGCTTTCGTATCTTGCCATAGCTGGATATAATGTCACGAGACCTGCACTTGGCATTTTTCGAAACTATCATCAGAATTGGATTTGAGAGTTCGAAGATACTAGGGATGAAATTTATGCGTACGTTTTAATAGTAGTCTTGCGTATATTGATATTTGCTTTCTCTTATTTTAAAATGGGAAAAACATAATCAAATTAGTATCATGTACGATTATGGTTAATTTCAGTTTTACAGGTATCTTTTGCATAATTTTTAAATTACATAATTGGAGCGAACGACCGATTTTTCTTCACAAATGGTACGAAATATGCTTTAAACGTATCGGATACAGTTCCGAATATAACAAACCATTAAATTCCTGTGTAAATTGGTCGGTAAATTTAACAGAAATTGCAGAGTTGTATTAACAATTTTATGAACAGTATCAGGAAATTGATGTGAACGGTTGTGAGAAAATGGTAGCAAAGTTTAAAAAGAAAACTCATTGTCTGTAAGTATTTAATGTTATTTTATTTTGCTAGAGAAGAAAATACGAAAAAACAAACTCAACTGGCCATATACATTACTTTTTAACAGTCTGCCCTTACCGGTCGAGAAAAAATAATATACCTTCACTGCCTAATATAAATTTTCAGAAGGTTCAGACCATTTTGATTTTTAGACAAGTAGTACCTTTTGATGGTTTTCTTAAAGTTTTTACTGTACTGTTAATTCTTTACGCTCCTTCAGGACGTGATTCAATGTCATTCTAACACGAAAACATTTCAGAAAACGACTACATTGTAAATATTTTATGGAATTTGTGGTAGAAAACATAATTGTTACAAAATAACCCAACCAACAATTTTCTTCGTAAAAAAAATTGATTTCTATACACTCGTAAGAGTGCAGGTTATCTTTTGATAGTTTGGCCTTCCGTTAAAGGTCTAAGAGTGTTAGGTTTTTATCATAGTTAATTGAGACTAAAATAATAGATTCTTCTTAGTTTTCACAAGTTTTCGGTTACATCGCCGACGTAATCAGCAGGAGGTATTCGGTAATGGAGGTAAAGTGCATTGTACGTAAAATCATGACAACCACTTTTCTGCAAAGAATTCAGTTAAATAATTTTCTAATATTTCGTCACTCTATTCATTTACATTTCGCTCGAGGGTTACAATAGTGGCAGAACTCAGGAATTTTGAGTTGCACTCTCCACATTTTGATTGATCTACCCTACACCAGCAACCGCAGCAGATCTTATAGTATAGTATTCCACCAACAAATGGTAGAAGTGTGAATGCCAAAATGTCTCATTTCAATAGAAGGTGAAAACTTCTCATTTACCTCAAAACCTTTTATTCGAGATAAAGGAGTTGGGCCAATATCGCATCCCACAAACAATTTGTCAAATATTAATGAACGTTCGAGGTCTAGAACCGATGACTCATACCTTTGTGTCGCTTATTAACGTGTTAAATATCAAGGCAAGTATGTTGTAATCGACGGGCATGCATAGTGGACGTGGGCACTGACTCCGAAAGTTTGAAACATTCGCATACATAAATTGTATTAATTCAACCTAAATATTAGTGTATCGTTCGTTATTTTGATCGAAGAGGGGTAACACCTTAAGTAACTGCTGCCTTTTTGTATTTCAGAAGTAAACTGATGTTTGAATTTGTTTACAATTGCATAAGTACGGCTCTTCATATAAAGAACGTAGCAACACACGGCGGCAAAAATCCAGGAATGGATTTTTTATATAGAAGGGAATACAAAGTCAGAAGTGCTTGATTAGAGCGTTAACATGGTGCTAATTTATACTTTCGTCACATATTACATGGAATATTCGAAATGAGCGCGTCCTAAATACAGAGTACTGTGAGATTGTTGAAAATAAATTGTTTTGGGGAGGTTGATATCGGCATGTAATAAGAGAGTTTGACCTGTGTTGGCGCTGACAAGGAAACTAGTTTCTAAATTTTGAGTCGACAGAAGAGAAGTTGCCCAGTTGCCTTGTACGATTGGACTAAAATGAGGTATCTTGCAGTAGCGACATCCCCCCTGTAATTTCTGTGGCACCTATAACATTGGATTCAGAATGCAGATTGGTTTGTAACTAGCACAGAACGCGTAAGCAGGCAGTATTAATAGCGAATCGATGGAGAGAAAAAAAGGACAATTTGTTGACGCTTGGTAAGAAAGTTATGGAGTTTCGATTAAGTAATGTTATTGTTGGGAATTTCTATAGGTATTGTAAGGAACGAATGTACGAAGAAATTATAATACTATTTATGATTGAATGAACTACTGAAACAATTATTATAATTATTATATTTATTATAATTAAGAAATGTACATTGTGTGGCGTTAAGGAATTGGTAAAGTTGAGCGAGAAATTAAGAGTACTGCGGCATAGATTGTTGGTTAGATGGAGAATGGGCGGGAGGACTGCTGTTATGTTTACTACTACTCTCCACATGTGGGATTTCTAAACATTTCTGTGATGTACGATCACATTCGCTCTCGTATTTGCCACATTCTAAATACCGTTTTTATCCAGATGGGTTTAAGACGCTTCTTAATAGCTAATAAAATCTTGCTTAAGTACCTTTCTTATCCCCCGCGGGTGATAAAAATGTTTCTAACTACTCTCGTGAGCGCTCCTTGCGAAGGCGTCTGAAACAGGTTAACCTGACGTAACCTTTTTTTTACATGAAAAAAATCTTACCGCTAGTTTCAATGGTCGGCCGAACTTTGCGCGGCGAAGTACCGTAAGATTTGAATCCTCTTTACCAACATGACGAATAATGAGAGCAGAACGGTTGAGCCTACAACACAAAGAAAACGTCAGTACGGGTTTGTTTCGAAGGGCATTATTCCTCAATGACGCCACCGAACGAGTGAAAGCGCATGCGCATATTAAGAATTTGAGAGAATTTGCTTAATGCAGTGTGGGAACGCGTCGAGTTAAAATGTTTATTTTTGGCATCGTTCAACTCGCGGATCACGTCCAGAACTTGAAGTAAAGCGATAAGTATAATCGCCCGAATAAGACAACTTTAAAAAGTTGAAATTTTAAAAGCTATTCACGATCACATTTAATATCAATTGATAAAGTCCTCGGAATTGTAGAAAACGCCCGTCGTTACAAAGCTCACTTAGGTATATAACCGGCGTAGGCGACTCAGAGCATCAGATGTAACTACAATGCCTCTGATTCGGAGTTCCTTGGGTTAGAATCCCAACGGTGCCAGGCTTTTAGACTGACTAGATAGCTAAGTCGAATTCAGCTGCTGTCTAGGAGAGAGTTCTAGCACCTAGGTGTTCTGAACTGTAGTTTTCCGTAGTATCTCCGAACAAGGCGAATGCCAGAACAGTGCCCAAACAGGTCACGGATCGGGCGCGATCGTTCCTTCCTCTTCCTTGCCGATCCTCACCCCCTTACTTACACTTACTTTATGCACTACACTAACACCTATTTCGGCAGACCTGTCGGGAGCTTAGAGCTTGTTCCGGCTAGGGCGGTGCCCTCTGGTGGGAGATACTTATTGGGAAAATCCTGAAAGCTGACTTGTAGGCCAGCGCCAGATCTAACGATCCAGCGGGGTTAGATCTCCCCGCTACCCCGTGACGAAAAACCTGCACTACACCTATGGGACTAGTGATCATAGAAGTTGACGCACCCGGAAACATCAATCAAAAGGGAATTCAAGAAGTCCAAAATGCCTGGCGCCGAACGAATCCGAGAACTACTGTGGCTTCGGCAAAAAAAAAAAGGCGATAATTGAACAATACGAGGACGAAAGTAAGTCACGGGCTCAACGGGCGACGACCGCCCAATCGTTTACGGTTTATGTGCAGATGTCCTTAGGAGGCGTTATGGGAAAGACGGTAGCGTGGCAGTATCGAAAGATATATCCCCTCACAGGCAACAGAGTGCGGACACCGAAGATGGGTGCAACGGTGAGGTAGACCGCGACAGATCTACCATAGTATTGAGCTACTCGAGCCATGTACCGGCGACGGATGCATGATCAACGTGAAGCTCCCATGTTTCTCCTGGTACGCTGCTTCAGGATGGTACAGATGCTGATCCTTTCCTCCTCGGCTCGATACTAGAGTTGCCATTTATAATATACCTAATTACATACGTTCGATGACCTCACGCGTGTACTAGTCATCCTATCAGAATGTAGTTTAATGTTAACGCCAACAGCGGAAAACGTTTCTGCAACACTCATTCTCACGCAATTCTTCGAGAACGCCTTGGCTCTTACTCCTTCTGCAGCCTATACCGCTCAACAACACGAACATACAAACGACTTTCGCTAGATACGTTAATTCCAGAGTGTGAGGTGTACGTGTGCTACATTAGCTACTATGGGCCCTTGTTCTTTGCAATAATGCTCTATCTGTGTAACAATTACAACTATTACTCCAGTCTATCTATTGTTTCCCGTGTAAGCATTCTATTCGAGAGAATGATACTTCCATCCCAAATTATCCTTTTGTGGCCGAATTAATTTTGCTGCAGGTTCCATGAACTCATTGTTGTCTCGCTCGTGCATGCGGGGGTATTGGAGCTTCTGTTCACAACTTGTAATGCCGAATTGTGTTGGTAAATTACACTACTAAAGCGCTCCAAAGCCCCTAAACAGATGAGATTTTTTAAGCAGTTCATCACACCTGAATTATGCCCAGTCGGTTTCGGAGCGAACCAAACCAGTTTGCTTGAAGCTGGCCTTTCCCTACGACTGTACTACATGTAACTGCCAAGTAGTTTTAGGAGATTTGAACAGTCTTCATTCATGCTTACGTTCTGATCAGGCTTTAGCGATCTCGATCTTTTTTTCCTAAAGTTTACACGCAATATCTGCAACGCGGAATCTGACTGCATCCACTTACTTTTGTATTTTAAATTTTACTAAATCTGATGTAAGAAAGTAAAAAATTTTACATACGACATAAAATATTCTTTAACTACTCCAGAAAGATCGTACGAGACCCTTCTCTGCTCCTACGCTATTTCTTTTAGATGAAGTATCTCTAAATCGTCTGGTACGATAAATTATTTTCCCGACAGTTTTCTTTGAGAACAGCAGTAGCAACCACTGCGATGGTTTTACGTTACTTGCAATTTGTTTACTTTCATTCTGTTTTTGTTTTTTAATTTCATTTAAAATGAGGCACAGTGAATGGTATTTATCTTGGACTGTAGATTTGTCAAGTTTTATTTGACAGTGATTAAAGAAACACTATATTTATGGGTGTTTTAATTTTGCGGTAGCTTAGTTTTTCAAAATCAATTTTTCTAAGCTTTTCAAGTAAATAATTCAGGAGTTGTACAAAATTAGGCTCAGACGGAACAGTTCCTTGGTAATTAATAAAATTCAAAGGGATATTCATATGTTGTGTTGAAACGTTGGAGTGTTGAAAGAGGATTTACCTTTGGCGGAGTACGTGTTTTCATTCGCTGTGTTTGGTGTCCTGAGTTTTCGGAGTTGTAAAGAGCAAACATTGATAAGGGGCGTAAAGAAAAATGTTCTCCAGCTCGGAATTGTTATTGATGAGAAGGGTATGAGATGTATAATCAATACTTCGGAATGAGAAAATTGTAGGATATTCTTCACCTCATAAACGTGAACGAATCGCAGAATGGTGAACGCGCACATTGTAACAAGTTTCAAGGATGCATACAATACAGGACATAAATATGATTCAGGGGATAAACATTTGACGCACTGAGTAGCGAGCCGGCACTCGCCAATTAACATCAACCGATAACGGAGAGCTGTGAATGTCTTCGTTAGGAGATAGAGGCAAGAAATGAATATTGTACATTATTTAGTCTCCAATTGACACTCGATATTTTTCGGAAAGAAAAACAGTAAATAACTGATTATACGTATAATTCTGGGTTAATTTACGCGGAGTGGCAGTTTAATATTTATTCGCATTGTGTTTGCGTTTAAATATAGTAATGTCATTATGAAGTTATCCTGATTCCATTATTCACAAGGCGAGTCGGTAATAGCTTAGCGAATTGCGTAGTTGGCTGAGGAATCAATGGACTCGGAGGTCATGGCAGTTGCCACCAGCGCGTCGCTATGGCACGTGTGGCACAAGGAAATGTTCCGCTCCTCGCTGTCCATCTCGGCACAAAACGGCGGTAGTGAAAGAGGCTCTGGAACTAGCACGTGCGATTTGATTAGGCAGATTTTCGCATTCACTAGCCGAAATTCTTAATTACGCTCGAGAAGTCGCGGCGATTAAGCAAATTCGTCATCGCGGGTTCCTGGCCAGGCGGCAGTCTAGAAACCCCGGGATCTGACAGCGCCGAGCCCCTGGCCGAAAGGATAAAAGGCAATGACCGACTACGACTGACAATGACTGACTACATTAAAAAGGATTTAAAGGAGGATTATTGCTAGCGCTCAATGCCCCAGGACGGCTTAGAGACGCATTGCGAAGGCGCAACAACTTTTAAAAAAATTGAAGTTTGTTAATACTTTTGCTTTAATCTTTCTCTTTTAGTTTTACTTCGCATTGTTAAAATATTTGATATCCTTTGAACTTCGGGTGACTATTTCTCCTGCATATTTGCTCGTGGCGTGCTCCTGCCCCCAGAAGGTAATCTTGAGAGCGTAGGGGAACGAGCGGCGCAAGTGCCGGGGGTGGTCGGTGGCCGTGGCGGCGCCCCCCCGTGCGCTTGTTTGGTCCCGCGCCGCGCCGCGCTCTCGCCCGCTTATCGATTGCCAGCGCCACAGGTGGCCCTCGCGCGCTGCCGCCCCGCCCCCTTCCCGCCTGCCTGCGTGGCCAGTCTTCACGCCGGTGTCTTTACCCAACCACTCATTAATATTATATAATAATATAATAATAATATAATAATATAATAATAATATAATAATAATATAATAATATAATAATAATATAATAATAATATAATAATATAATATAATAATAATAATAATAATAATAATAATAATAATAATAATAATAATAATAATAATATTGTATTCTTCATTTTTGCTACGGAAAGGTCGAATGTCGTCGGATAAAATGTGTGTCATTTTCGTTCAATTTTCATTACACGGTGTGTGATAGCTCAGCGAATCACCGTCGCCTCTGCGGCATTGTTAACAGAGGTGCTAGGATTATATGTCACGACGGTGACGAATTGTCCACACTAGACTGCATACCTAGGTCGAATCCAACCACTGTCTGGAGAATAATGCTCGCGGCCGGCTGCTCTGATTAGTAGTTTCTGTGGTTTTATCCTACCAAGCCCAGACGAGTGTCGAAGCAGTACAGTAACAAATGGGTATTGGGCCCCGCGTGTTGTTAGTTTCTTCCTTCGTGTCCGCTCCCCTTACAAACACCCACACGTACCTGCACTACTCTACCCCCAACATCTCAGGAGACCAATAGAGGGCTTAGAACCTGACCCGGTTGGAGAGTTGCCCCCTTGGGGAGGGGGGAGATACCTGTACGTACCCCCTGCAAAACATTCAAGAGCCATCCCAGTTTGCTTTCTTCCTATTGTCCCTCAAAGCATAAGGAAAAAACATATGGATGTACTATTTCTAACGCAGTCCTGGAACATAAATTGACTCCATTTACTGAATCGTTTGACTAGAAAACCTGTCTAACGAATGACGTCATATGAAGTGCAAAGGTAAAATACAACGGAGCATAGAGGTACAGCAGGTACAAACGTCATGTGTGCATGTGATAAGGTACGGGACGGTGTTTAATACTGTGATCGTATGCAACGTGTGAGCAGGGCAGGAGGCACGGTGCGCCGAAGAAACCGCAGCGTGCAGGACGGAGCAGGTGCGCGTCGTTGGCCGCGAGGCGAGGCGCTGTGCGCGTTTACCCCGGATGGCGGCGGGTGGGAGCCAGCGGGAAGAGGAGCTGTGAGTCGCGGCGGGCGCGGGATAAATCTGCGACGCGTCAGCGGTCGTAGCACGGCTCTCTCGGGCCTCGCTCCAGCCCCCGCGCCCGCCTCCGCGCCCGTCCCCGCGGTCGGCGCAGTGCACTCTCGGCTTCTGCCGCGTACGACTCCGCCCGCCTTCTCGTGCTTCCCTTGCGGCACGGCGGGAGCGACGAGCGCCTCTGCTCTTTGCATTCTTCTTATCAGTACTAGATTTTTCTTTATTTATTATCGGCCCAACATTTCTGGAATAGCTCAAATAACTGCCTCTTTCAGGTGAGACACAAAATATAATTTAAAGAAAAAATGCATTAGAAGGGAAAATCGCTTTAAAATGTTTCGCGCCATGCCACCTCTTGTAACCCATTCACGAATAATCGGGATTTTACCTATCACACAGTTCATTCATTAACTTGTTTCCACAGTTGCATAAGAAGTGTCTTTCATGGTAAAATATTGGGTAAAAATCTGGGTAAAAATCTGGTAAGTTTCAAAATTTTGAAATTTTATTAGTTGCAAATGCAGGTGCAAGTTTTACAGTGATCTCATATCTAAAAGTAGTTTGTTTTAACACATTTCGGTGAAGTGCCAAATCATTGAGGCATAATTGCTCTACCAAGTTCGTTAGTGTCACTTGTCTGGTTCTGCTTCATACACTTATTCGGTTTCATCATGCGTTTTTTCACCATTCATCGATCACATTTCCTTGGGTACAGACATCGCTAAAGTCAGCGAAAGAAAAGATGTATTAAGAAGAAAGGGTTCACTTCTCTGCTAACGTTTCTCAGCCCCGTTGGTGGTTGAATATTCAGTTCCCGTGGGAGGTTTGGGTGTATTGATATTATTAATTACCATTTGTTACATATAAAACTAGAAAGGATTTAGCACGTAAAATGTACCCCGCAAATACAATATCTGTTCAATATTTTGAGATGTTCTTGCAAGATGGAAGTGCCATGCGACTAAAAATACGCGGTATCATTATCTAAGACAGCTTAACTCTAGCTTCAGTTATTAAATTAATTTTTTAGTTTTTTATTAGAAATTACAATAATCTTCACAGATTCGTAATGTTAGTTCTCGACTTGTAATTAATTCGAGGACTAACATTATGAATAGGTAAGGAAAAATTCGAATTAATGCAGCCAACTTCTGAATACAGAAAACAACAATGTCTAACAATCTTTAGGGAATGCGAAAAAACTGGCAACGGGGAAGGCAAAGAACTTGAAGTGGATTTGTAATAGAGACTCTTGCCACCAACGAGACTGAGAAGTGTCTCCTTCAGTTAAATATCAGCTCATTCAGCTCGAGATCTGGGGAAAAAGTAAATTGTATGAACGCTTAACTTTGTCTGAGCAACTAATCTTAAGCTCTTCAGCCCTGGGTCGCCTCATTGCCGCTTGATGCGGTTTCTTTTTCTTTCGTTATTCAATGCTTAAATGTGCCCTGTATAGTGTATTTCAATTGTTACACAGCATGCTTTCACTTCGAAATGTATAATCGCCAAGTCGCAAGGAAAAAATACTACAAAAAAGGGAGGAATTGTAACGTTATCTGTGATACTTATTGCAATTATAGTGTTAGTCAAGATGACTAGTAAATATGATATAACTAATGTACTAAAGTTGATACTAACTGCATTCGTTGAAACGAATGCAAATGTGAAGCTTTATTTGTTACCCTTGTATTGCACCATTATTTCACTGATATTTCTGAATGTAATAAAACTCTCATGCTTGCCCGTATTACTGTGTAGCATGTAGCGTTCTGTGATACTAATTGCACTTGTAATTATGTTGTGACTTTCCGGTCTGATTAAATTCTGATATGAAAGATTTTTTTTCTTGTATCGTGAATGCGTCCTTCTTCACTACAAGAACTCAGACGTGAAGTAGAAATAAGTATTCCTATGTAGTAGTTTTCAGTATTTTTAACGTGGCGACGAATAGATAAGCAAAATTTGCTATTGCAAGTCACTAGTTTTAATTGAACATCTATTTCAGCCACCACTTCTTTTAATGAAAGTAAAGTGCAAACCTGATTTGACTACACTTGAACCGTGAAGATTAGATTCGAGAGAAAAGTAGTTTTGAACGAAAGCACCTACGGGTTTTGGTGCTCGTCTTGCTCATGTGAACGTTGTAAAAGCGACGAATACGAAAGTGGGCAGGCGCTCAAAATCTAGAGCGGGTAATACTCGTCGTGCCGACTGCGGCGTGGCGAGTCGCAAGACTTCGGAGCCTCGTTAGGAAGGGGCGGGTGGCGGTGGGCGGCTCGCTTTTGAACGCGCCCGCCTTCGCCTTTGCGAAACCGCCCCTTCCCCGGCCGGCGCCATCATCCGCAACGAAAGCCCCGCGACGCGGGGGCCGGGAGTGGGTTCATTAACGAAATTAGCGGCTCTCCTCCGAGCGCCAAGTGGCGGACAACAATGGCCCCTGGACCGCAGGTGTTCCCGGCTAACGCGCGGCGGAGGGGCGCGCTGGGTTGATGCGGCGCTGGCGCGCGGAGGGGGGAGACGGGAGGAGGGGAGGTGACGCCTCTCGGGGCTTATGGGATGCCGACGCATTTTTCAAATTAATTCGCTGTTTCACCTGAGTGCTGATTACGGCTGGAGGCGGCGACTGACTCTAAGCCGTCTTTATTAAAAACAGCCCCGAATGTGTCCCTCAGCCGAGTTTTATCGCTGCTTTTAAGCTCCGGGAAGCCCCGAAAGCCTCGGTGATCTGCGGGCGGAGGCGCGCGTTCGGAGGCCGACGCCTGCGGTCGGCGGACAAAGTGCTCGCGCAACGTGCACACATTACGCGTTGCAGATCTCACAGACCCTGACCAAACAAGAAAATTGTTCGAAGTCTGAAGTAGCCTACTTTATGGGAGTTAACGTTCATTTCTTTGGGAAAGACTGTTCCCGAATGTACTTCGCTGACAAAAGAAAACTTCCAACAACTCGCTTCATTACACGTCTTTACTAATCTACACTTCAAAAATCGATGTACTGGCCAGTTATTGAGGGAGATGATGCCCCAAAACTTCTTAACTTCAAAGCAATTAAACTCTTGATATTTCACAAGAGTATGTGAATTGAGTAAGGTATAATGCTGATATGGCAATGTCTATTATCGTGAAAGGCTGTTAGCAGATATGGTGCATAAAACTGAAACAGTGTGCTGCATATTGATTAACAGCGCCGACGACTGATTATTACAATCTCCGCTTCGCCAGGCGCCAGCACCGCGCGCTCGTATCTGTAGGAAGCAGGGGCGGGGATAAGAGACGTTCCGAGCGTAACCCTCCGCCCCTTCCGGCCCCATGATGAAGCAGTAACTCGTCGCGCTTCCGCGCCTGTCGATGAGGCAACGCGCGTGAATCGCTCCAAACGGCGCGGTTGAAAGAGCGCCGTTCTCGTGGCGGGGTGGGTGGGTGGGAGGGTGGTGTGGGCTGCGGCGCGTAATGTGGCGGCGCTTCCGAGGGGCCTGCTTCCGCTGCGGGCTGCGCCGCTTCCGGTCGTCCATCATCGCAGTCTTTCGCGCGCTCTGCCCCCCCCCCGCCTCGCTCCACTCTACCCAGCCGCCTGCACCTCCTACTCCCCTTCCCTCTCCTCCCCTCCCTGCCCCTGCACCAGCTGCTCCCCGCACCGCCTTATCCCACCGCTCGCCGCCCCACCCTGCTCCGCCCCACCCCACCCCACCCCACCCTGTCCCGTCCCGCCCCGCCCTGCCCCTGCCTCGCCCCTCCGCTCCCCGCTCCACCCTGCTCTGCCTTAGCGCACCCGCGTGTCCCTCCCCGTACGCACCCACGTCTCTCTCCCCGCACCTTATTCTTCGCCCCTGCCGCCCCACCCCGTCCTTGCCGTCTCCCTGGGCCCGCCACCGTAGAGGGGGGCCGTATGGCCAGACGTGGACCGGTGGCGCGGCCGCGGAGCAGCGCGCGAGACTTATCGCGCGCACGGGGGCGCGCTGTCGACGCATTATGCATGCGGCTGTCGTGGCGGCGTGATAAGTGCGGTGGCGAGCGCGCGCGCGTGGATGTGTGTGGGTGGGTGTGCGGGCGTGGCGATGCGTGTGACCGCCGCGCCGCCCGCGCTGCGTACCTGCTGAGCCCCTGCTGCGCGTTGCGCGTGCGCGCCCCGTGGCTTTGTCTTCCGCTGCGTGAGGCTCTGCTGCTCGGGTGCTGAACGGCCGCTCCGCCTGCCAGGCCTGGCGTCCTGCTCGCACCTCTTTTCCGTTTCGACTTTTCTCTGTTGCTCTCGCATCTGTACACATCTTAATTTTTTTCCTTTTATTGATGAATTTTGCCCTCATTCTTTGCCAATGGTTAAGGTTAATTGAAAGGAAAATAAACATTTACATGGATGAATAAACCAAAAACGTAAGTACATTTAACGAATTAGGTATAGTTCAAGAATACATCCGTGGTTGCGAATGTTGCAGTGGAAAAGAAGAACCTCTTAATCAATCTGAGAAGACAATTGTCTTCGTATATTTGGCGTGATTTTCTCCTTGAGGCCGTGTTGCCAAAGAAGTCAAACTATGATAAGATGACTGGAATCATCTATAAAAAGATGGAGACGTACAGTATTCCATTCTGCAAAATGATTCCTTCCCGATTGATTCCGGAGGGTTTCACCGAATCCCCTCTTCACGTCGTAACAGCTTCTGCTCATTCCGTTTATTGCGTCTCCCCCTCCTTGCCCGCAGTGACTCGTTTCTGAAGATACTCTCAATGCTCGCAGTACAGTGCGTCACGTTGTTGACTTGGAGCAGAGGTGTCCAAATGGCGGCCCGCGGTGCCATTTATTGCGACCCGCAAAATATTAATAGTCAAAAGTTAAGAGTCCCTTGCATACATGTCGGGCGAGATCATTGCGCGCCTCCTGTTGGGGTCAACACCCCAATAATGTAAAAATAGGTTACGTTCAGATTTAAGAATCTTTTTCTCGTAAAATCAGAAATTAGAAATCATCCCAATGTAACTCGCTGCGTAATGCGTGTGTAATCTGATCTCCGCATGATTCCATCTCCCCCCTCCCCCCACCGGTTTCAGAGCCACCGGGTAAACCGCCGACATCAACAGTACCGGGTAGTCGGGTATGGATCGCCCGAGTAATAAAAATATAGCCCCTAACCATACGAAAAGTTTTTAATCGTGGCACTCCAGACCTTGCAAGTTACACATCTCTGACTTCGAACATACTCCTTCCACACGGACTTCCGTTCCATCCCTCCACTTGTTCCCATTCCCCTCGTCCAATCGATGCCGCCTCCCTCCCTCCCTCCCTCCCCTCGCATCCTGATCCTCACGCAACCCGATGTCCCCTTCCTCCAGCCCCCCTTCGTAGCCTGATAAGCTGCCGTTGCTACTGGGGGGGGGGGGCGATGGGTAGAGGCTTGACCTGCGTCGCGCCGCCTGCCACTGTCGCGCGCGTTTACCGCACTATTACATAATATAGGAGGCCCCGCCCTCGCGGTGACGGTAATGACGGACGCCTGGGGGGTGGGGGGCGATGATGGTGATGAATAATGGCATGAGGTAGCAGAATTTGTCTCTCGTTCGTTAGGGCACGAAGCTTCCTCGCTGTGCTACGCAAACAGGCGTGTGTTGGTCAATTGTTTGCTGTCGCGGCGTTTGTTTGCGAACTTGTTTGTTTATTAATATGAGCCAACTTTTGATTTTCAGTTTGTCATCAGTTTTTATCCTTCGATTTTAATTGTCCGTCTGGTTCACGCTCAATATACGCGACTAATGAAATGCAAACACCGTTTTTAGGTGGGTGGTCTCCGGCGCGGGGGTGCAGAAGTTGATTGAATGGAGGTAGGAGTTTTGCAAGCCAACCCTAACCTCTTTCTACAACCGAATGAAGGGCAACTGAGACATGCCATTTAGACATGTAAGACGTGAAAGGCAGCTACTCTATCTTTGGACGCCCCGAAATACATTAACTTTCTCGGCTCGAATTTCTGAATCGATTTTTGAATCTTCGTTACATTTCGGTGGTTTGACGAATACTTCTTGCTGCCAAAAGAATTAGTCATAAAGACTTCTGTGGTGTTTAGTAGAAAAGTTTTGTGCAGAAGAGTTATAAGACTTAAATGCACATTTTAGGTCTTCTCCTGGAGTGATTGTCATGATTGTTTGTGGATTTAGAATATCCTGTTGTAAGAAGGTGAACGTTGTAAATTGATCGATTGTAGTAGTAATAAATTGTGTTAAACCCCGGGACCACGTTAACCCTTGTAGTAAATGAACTTTTAAGAATGGCTTAAGTTAGTATTTTCTTAGAAATGTGTATAAAAGTGATGTTAACAATATAATTCAACAAAAATAGTCTAGATCTGTCCTATCTGAAAGAGTAAGTTGAAGAAAATTGATTCGCGTCAAAATCTGCATTTGACGTCATGTTCTGTGAATATAGAAAGTGACATTAATCTGAACAAGCATTTATTGTAGCGCCCTTCTGTTCTGTGTCTGCTTTTGGGCTCGCTGTAGGTCTTCAAATTATGCTACTATATTTACATCGTAAAATAAATTACGGGCACTTAAGAATAATGGTTCTGAATACCACTTTCGGGATGTGGTCTTTAAAATGCTGTAACTATCAAATTTTATCGCCTCTGAATTGAGAATGTCTCAAGCCTCGCTACTACGAAATTTTTAACTCCGTTATTTCACCTTTGGAAGTATGGGGAAGTAGATTAAGATTTTAGACTAACTTTTATGAAGTCTTAAGATATTGTTTCTTAATTCAATATCTTTTGAGTCTCTAAAGGTTTCTTGCGCGCTTTTACAGCAAATTATTCGCAAATAATATTATTGGAAGTCTTGCTGATCAAAATATTGCTCTAAAAATGCACACATGCTATCTAGCACTTACTCTTGCCACGCATGAATAACGCATAGGGTAAAGGAATTTGTCTCAATATGACGGGGGGAAGTGCTAAGCAAGTGTACGGTAGTTGGTGTGACTTTTGCTGTGAGAGGGAATGGGGGAGGTTAGGGAGCGCGCGTTCAAGTGGGTCATCTGGCCATCGCCTGCAGTGTTTTCCGCGCGGCTCCGTGTGCGTGACGTGTGCGGGCGTTTAACGCGCGTAGGTAGGGGCGCGTCCGGCGGGGTTTCCGGCGCGGCCAATTTCCCCCGTTGACGCGCCCCCCTCGCCCGTTGGTGCGGAGCGCGGGGCCATGATAAACAGGGCGCGAACGGGGTCTCGCCGTCCCCCCCAAGTGCACTTCGGCCGGGCGGCGGCGGCGGCGGCGGCGGCGGCGGCGGCAGCAGCAGCGGTGGCTGCGGCCGCGCTGGCGGATAGCTGGCGGATTCCCGCGCGGACGCCGCTGTTGTTAAATTTAATGAACGGCCTGGCGCGCGCCGCCTGGGCCCCGCCCGTTTGAGCTCGCGGTGGCGGTGGCGATGGTGGTGATGGCGTGCAGAAGGCCCACATGACTGGAGGCGCGTGTTGAGATAGTGACGAGATGATCGTAGTGTGTCAGACAAGTTTGATTGGATTTTTTCGTTTAAAAATTAAAAAAATTGTTAGGCATGCGGGGGGGGGAGTATAATCCGGTAGTTTTTTTTGAGCTCCCAGAATTCCTGCGCCACCCTTTTACAATACATAGTTCAACGAATAATAAAATTGTTAACAAATTATGTTCAATATATGATAATAAGAAATTTTCGCCTCCGAACTATAGAAAACTTATTTTCAACGGTAAACGAGCTAGAAGTTCAATTTTTTTGTGTTGCTAACAAAATAGTGACCCACACCCCAACCACAAGGAGTAAAAAGAGAGCTCAACAAAATCTACGCACAGTGAACGTACATTTATATCCGGAAGCAAACAAGGGGGGGTCATCGAGGGGGCCAGGCAAAAGAAGGGCCCATTTACTCAATGGATGAGGGGAATCTGGACGAAAAACGTGATAGGTGGGGATCGTTGAGGGTCATTGACCCAGAAGCTGAAGTACATTACTCGTTATAGTTTGGGCGGGCGTGAGCGGAGCAGGCCGCTGGGCGCAGCTGGCAATTGATGCCGGGGGGGGGGGGATGAGCGCGGTGTCTTCCTCTGGAGGCGGCTTGTTGGCGCGGGCCGCCTGGCGCTCATTGCCCGTTGCGGCTGACGATCGCGGCGGGGCGGGGCGGGGCGCGGGGGGGGGGGCGGAGGAAAGTTGGCGAGGGAGGTGGGCGCCGCCGCGGCTGCCTGTCAGCGCGGGGAATGCTGCTGCTTGTGGGGGGTTGCTTCTCTGGAGAGTACGCATAACTTCTGCTTGTGCTTGCGCCTGTGCTGGCGCTGTTGCTTCGCATTTTGGGTTCGTGTGACTGTTATGCCTGCTTGGGAAACATTGCTGTCGAAAGTAAATGTGCTCGTTTCGTTATTTTGTAAACGAGCCTAGAGACAAATTATTATTATTGCAGACATTTTTTTTAAAAACGTGTGTAGTGTATCTCTTGTCTGGCTCTTCAGTCATATCGCCTCATGAAGATATATTAATATGAGGAAGAAATTGTGACGTACATACATATCCTCTTCTGGTCTCCTGCTGTTACTATGTAATATTCCTTCTTGCTGTATCATGTATGTCATATCTCATCTTTCTGTATCTTTGATTTAGCCTGTTTCCAGTCGTCAGCCTTAATACTTTCGATTGTATCTTCCTCCTTCTATCTATTGTCAACTGTAACTCTTAACGTCACGTTCTTTAGTTTCCTTCGTAGCTTCTTAAAATATTTCCATTTATCCCTTCCCCCTTTACATGTTTGGTATCTTCCAGTCTGCGGAGATGAGGTCAACAACGTCAATGTTATTCTCTTCAGTACAGAGTATATCATGTTGCGAGTAAATTAATAAGCGTCAGTGCATTTCTGCTCTCGAATTTGCATACCTATTGAGAACTAGGTTAAGTGGACTAAAGTTAAATCCCTACTCCACTGCATCCCAGAATTCGAGCCTTCTTGTAACTAGTATTAGTTATTAGTAGACATCGGATGTTTAGGCACTAAAAAATCGTCTTTTAGGTGCCTAAAAAGGCACTGAAAACGTCAAGAATAAGGAGAAAAAAGGCACTTTCATACGTTACATACACAATAAAATTGAAAAATTGTAATTTTTGTCTATATTATTTTGTTAACTTAAGTGCACGAAACCAGTTCGTATATTTTAATGTAAAACTAGATTTACATATTTACAACTCTTCTACATTTTATTTTTAATAGTTTCCATTAACCAGTAACTTTTCAAGGATCACAATTTCAAATTTGCGACGACTGGGAGACAAAATCAGTTTGAATGCGGAGAAGGATATCTGAACGATATGACTGGCATATATTTTAGCACTACAACACTAGCAACACTGAAACCTTCTGGGAATTTATATTTATTTCCACTTAAAATTTCGGTTCCCTCTGTGTATTGTCAACCGTCCATGTTCTCAGATCATGGCTGGTATTTATGAAATAGGGAAATGGAGAAAAATCAGTTGGTATACTTTCAGAAATTCTATCGTAATTTTAAATTTTAAGACGTGAATTTAAGGTTTCGTAATGAATGGTGACGTTGGATCATTGCCGATTATCCGATATTTTAGCATTTAATATAAATATAATAAATAAAAGGCAAAAAAGTCTTAAAAAAGGTATTTATGCAAAAAATAGGCATTTATGCTAAAATAAGCAAAAATAAGCATTATAAAACTTCGTCATATGTCTTCATTTGTTATGATTCGTGGACATATGTTATCAGCCTTTAAATAAGTTCTCTAGAAAAAAATAGGCATTTCCCTAAACATCCGATGTCTAGTTATTAGTTTTCATAAATTTCCCCGAAGTTTAAGCTGACATTTTTTCCTAAATATCCCTTATGCCAGTTTAGAAAACTGCACTGATGTGGATGGCGTGTCCTTTGGGAAAAATCCCTTTCACCACACAAGACATAACGGGATGTGGAGGACGACATAAGGAGAGTTCGATCAGTCGCTTGCAAAGCCATTTCAAACTTCAGTTATGTTGAATTTTCCCGAACCAAACCTGCTACGGTGAATTTCTGGCCACGTTAACCTCAGCTTTTTGTCACTAACCTGTATGTCTGCCATTGATTTTTGTTTGTGATGAACATTTAAGAACACGATGGTAAAGGTTTTGTTCACCCCAAATGTTATTTTTTCTTAATTTTATTCACCAGTAAGTTTAGATTTTCTGAATGTTGAAAATAAATCAGATACAAACTTCAGGTCATTGTCCTTCCTGGTTTGGTGGTTGTTAGAATAATAATAATAATAATAATAATAATAATAATAATATTTAATTATTATAATTAGTAATAATTATATTATTTATTTCCTGCTAGTAAGCTTTCGCTCGGTGGCAGTGTTTTGACGGAACTTATGAAGACTCACACGCGAAAGGCATCACACGCAATTCCGTAGACGATTCCGGAAGCAACGCACACTAGAGAAAAGTCCTAGCACTGCAGCAGGTAGATTGTTCCAGTTAGTTGTTGTCCGGTTGCTAAAAGAGCATTTTAGCTAAGTCGGTATTTTGATTTCTGTATTTAATTTTGTAGCGCTCTTACGACGATTGCCAAGGAGTTCCCACATAAGAATTTGATCATTGTTTTTTTCCTGCAAGTTTTGTCGCTCTCTTTTGATACGGTCTAAAAAGATTATCTGCCCAACCCTACACGGGTCCGAACAAGTGGAGCTGTATTCCATTACCGGACGAACAAGGGAAGATAACCCCTATCCCAAGCAAGATTCATCTTTGTCAGTTTCAGTACACACAAGAAAATATTTCGATTATACATATTGTCGTCAGTGATGTGTGAAAGTGGCGAGAGGTAGATCTGTCGCTAGGCACACCAATCGGTGCCTACAGAGAAACATATTATGCAGTTAGTAAGGGATTTTTCTTATTAGATCATTCCAACTTTATTAGAGTTGGAGAAGTATACTTCGATTTAAAAATAGTCCGATTTAAACTTCACTACTATAGTGGCATAAGCTCCAGATTGTATGATACCGAAACAGCTGATTTACGTCAACGAACTCTGTTTAAATCGAAGAACACGCCAATTTAATCGTGCGTAGGCACTTGTTCACAAAAACAACGCTCCCATCAAACTCCAGTGTAGGATCTGACGGTCCTAACCGAACGTGAGTGGTGGCGAGAGCAGCTGCGGCCAGAGGGGCCGGGCGTCGCGGCGAGACGGCAGGTGGTCGCGTCGGGAACGACGCCGGCGTCTCGCACTGACACCCGCTGACGCCCCTGCCAGTGTGCCGACGCGGTATGAGCTTGCCCGTCCCGCCCCCCTCCCCTCGCTTCGTCCTGCCCCGCCCCGCCCCGCCCCGCCCCGCCTGGCCTGCCCTGCCCTTTCCCGCCCTGACCCAGCGGCGCGGCGCGGCGAGGCGAGGCGAGGCGGCTCCGCTCGCGTCGGCTCGGCCCCGCGCGGTGCGACCCGCTCGCGAGATTCCATTAGCAGAATTAGAGGCCGTTGCTCGGCACGGCGCTCGTGGGGATCCATTTCACAATGATGGCGTAATCCCGGACTTTCCACTCTACTTTCTGGAGATCTCGCACCACCGGAATATGCGGCCCTGTCTCCTCAGACAGCGGCCTGTCCTGCCTGGCGCGGTGCTTTTCTATCCTGTTTTGTTTTGCTTCATTTTTTTTCAAGATGTCGCAGTGTCGCGGCCCGCATTTAGCCTACGGGATCAGTTGTTTAAAAATCCAACTCGAGGTAGACTGTCTCTAAAGGAATTAACTTCCATTAACTTGCTCGTGTTAGGAATTCACTGGTTTCCACGTCATAAACTGTTTTCTGTTTTCGAATGTTTCACAACAGTGTGAAAAGGAGCTAAGGTAGCTTAGGGAAAATGTTATAAATAGTTGAAAATATCTTTTCTAGGACTGCGGCAGTAATGGAGAAGAAAGGAACCCGATGATTAGTCTTCGCGAGAGGCGTTGAAAAGTGGGAATGTGGGAATGTTCCAAGCAATGGCGTTTCCGTGAAGCGGCCTGTCGTATAGGATTCCCCATAGCGATATCGCAAAATGCTGAAGACTGAGAGAATGAATATTGTGTGTGAAACATTGCTTGGCGATTCGTTTATATACCTTTTCACGAACCTGTCTTGATATAAATAAAAACTTCAGTTAAAGTACATGTTGAATATACATATTTATGGACATGTAAAACCTTTAGGCACGATGCAGAATAAACTGAAAGAGTGAAAAAAACTAATATTTGAAGAAAACATCTACTTTCGCTCCTATCTCTGCTTAATTGGGGTACTCACAGTTTTATATCGAAGCTTGCATTAGTTATAGCTTCTCTCGTGTACCATTACGTTATTACTCGTTCACTATACATTTGAAGACGGAGCGCTACGATCTGTTTACATGAAGTCACCGCCGACTGAATGAGAATCACACGTCTACAGTAGATACTGCTCGATTAGAAATGATATAGATGGCGGTGAGCGGGATACAGGCCCTCTCATTGCGGTGTCCCGCAAAGTAGAAGTAGGCAAGAACGTAACCATTATGTAATAGATGTGGAAAGGAAATATACAAATATTTTCCGTGCCTTTTGTGAATAGCGCATATTGCCAGTTACCGTTTTGTACTGCACCTCTGTCTACAGATCTTTCTAATGGTAATAATAACCATTTTTTCTTTTCCTCTCTCAACATTGGTCAGATGCTGTTAGATGGCGGCACTTTTCATGTATTCTCGGATGTGTGTTCGAATCCTCGTTTTCAAAAAACAACAGTAGTTCCTAATTCTACCATCTGCAAATGTATAATGAACGAGTAATACCTTCGCCTAGACGGACATGATAATCCAGGCTTACAGAATGCGACTTTCATGGAGAGGTTCGGCCTGTGCAAGCCATGGGACCGTGCGATCTATGACTAAGCGATGGAGAAAAATTCTTCCTCAGCGCATGCGACAACATTTTGATTTATTTATTTATTTAGTCAAAAACAGTCAAAAAATGTATGTGACATATGGGTGAGAAAATCATCTGATTGACACGTATACTCTTACCTTGTGTATCAGCTGCCCCGCTGGCGAACTAACCCCTATCGTTCACCGTGGTCGCTACGCCTTCGGTGCGTTGACAGCTCACTCTTAACCCACGATTGCATCGTACGCACAGGACGCCCATTGCATGACCTCTGTTCACCATTGTATAGCCCCAAAACATCACGCGAGGAGAGTCCGGAGAGGTCGTCTTTCCCTTCACCCCAGACGAGACACGCTCCCCGGTACGTCTATAGTGCCGCGTGGAAATGGGAGGTCGGTCGTGTGGTCGCGCTGTTAGTTGGCGCTGCTCCTCTGGTCGTGTGGTCTTTCGCTCGTTTAATAAATCGCGCGCGGCTTCGGCCGGGGCCGGCAGCGCCCTCGTCGCCAGCCATGGAATCTCGAATGCGAGGTCGTCGGTAGCTTGTAGAAGGGCGCGCGCGGCGTGTAGCCAGAAGGCTCCGTAGCAATTTCCCCGCCGAAGTTTTTCTTTCCAAGTTGGGCGCGCTTGGCTGGCGGCGGCGACGGCGGCGGCGGGCGCCCCGCGCGCGCACCGCTTTTGTCGCATTTGGTAGTCCAAGAGGGGGGAGCAGGTGGGACCGGGCCCTCGCCCTCGCCCTCGCCCTCGCCCTCGCCCTCGCCCTCGCCCTCGCCCTCGCCCTCGCCCTCGCCCTCGCCCTCGCCCTCGCCCTCGCCCTCGGTCCCGTCTGCAGGGGAGGGGGCGCTAGGACGGGAAATCGTGGAGCAGGAGACGTCCCGTCCGCCGCGGGCATCTCCATCCAGGCTCTGCTCCACTCCCGCTCGCGCCCCCGCCCCGGTTCCCGCCTCCCTCCCGCCCCACTGCTCCTGCTTTACCAGTGCGGGAGTCGGTTTTCTTTCCGCTTCCTGGCGCCGGGCGCCCTCAGCACGGCGCCTCGGGCGGGGGCGGGGCTGGGCGGGGCGGGGCGCTGGCCGAGCTGGCAGCAGGGCTTTCGTCGCGCCGCTGCCGCTTCAGCTTCTGCTAAAAGTAAAAATACACACGCGCGTCAACATGAACAAAAGTAATGAGAATGAAGTATTGCGAAGTGGAAAGGCAGAGCTTTGCTTTTTTTTTTTTTTTTTTTGGGAGTGACTTTGTAGATGTCGCACCTCTGTCATCAACGTATTTATAAATAATTACGATTCAGAACCACTACGTACAGGAGTGTACATTCGGTACATGTATGTTTTACGGGCATAATGCACCTAAAAGCGTTTCTTTTACTTTAATTTTGACAGTTTATTTAGTTTCGTTTACGTGAATTATATACCCTCGTGTAATTTAGATAATTAATACCAAAAGATAGCTAACGTAAGCTGTGAGTTCTCGTAGTCGTAATAAATAATTTTTTTATAAGGAAAGGCAAAATGGTTATAACTACGTAAATTACTGTTCGAAAAATGCGAGGTTACACGTAGGAAAAACGATTTGTACTTCTTCTATGCGTATTATGGAATTTCATCCACTTAAAGTAGGCTTTCATGTCGACTAATTGAGGGAACGATGGTGGCTGGCCCGCAAGGTGGCACATTACCCAAACATGCAATTTACGGAAATCGGGAACGTTGCGAAATTGCAGGCAATAAGTTGCATTGATTTTACTGATTAATGGAGTATGGTAACTTCCATGAAATTAATTCGCGTAGGCGATGGAACTTGCGCGTATGCTGATGAATGGGTGCATAACTGTGAAATAGTTTGCGGCATTTCATAGGAATAATCCGATAGCGGAAAACCGACCCGCATTACCGATCCGCTCGCGCGAAGGCGCCCAGAGATCGCTCCCCGTTGAAATGCTCACCGCCCAGTCGATATCCACCAACTCTTACGATCCTCTTGTGAACAAACATTCGAAAGCCGAGCGCAAAGGAGCGAGTCGACCGTGTTTACGCTAAACGGAATGAGAAAACAAAAGAGTTCGTTTGATGATTCTTGGAATAATGGAAACTATGTTAATACAAATCTTCAAAACGATTGATGCTAAACCTTCAAATATTTGTCGGGAAGTTGTGTGGAGCTTTGGGGTTCTTCTCTTTCATGCACAGGGAACACTGGATTCCGCTACCAATAGAGTGAATAATGGGTTTCATTTGATCTTTAAGGGCTCTTAACTACGTAGTAATGAATGAGTTGTTCCGTAAATCTAGGATTTTCCTCTCCGCTAGAGAACAAATACTAGAGTGTGTTTGATCTTTCCGACAGGAAATAAAAATATAAATTGAATGGGGGGAAAGCCAGAACGGTAAAGGTGGCGTTTTATTAATTGAGAAAAATGTGTATAGTAGCCTATATTTGTGTTAAAGTAAATTCGCGGTTTTAATAAAATATTGAAATGCCTTGGTTTAAATGATGAAACAAAGTAGCACAACGTTACAGTGATTTTAATTAAAGTTTTCTCAGAATTTATAAAATATCACTTAAAAACCTTTCTGATTTTCATATATTCAATTAAACCCCGTGCACATTGAAAGATCACGGAATAGCAGAAAATGGAAAAGGGTTAATGCAAAATAATTTAATGCTTTTTGTTTTGTATTTAACCTTTCTATTAAATATGTTGCAAAGTTGTTTTATTACCTACTCATTCAAAGTAAATCTGTTACATGTGAAGTCCTTACCCCAGGAAACGGGCTTACGGCAGCAAGGTAATCAGTTCATTTTCCATTTTTAATTACTTCACTAATTTGTAACGTATATTTTGTGCCTAATTAAAAGACGTAACGGTCTTATTAGGGATTAAATACTTAGTAAGGAAATTCTGAAGAATAATTGTTCCACATGGTAACGCGCTCATGAATTTGCCGCCAAAGCCTTCATTTATCTCTGAAATCAAGGGCGAGTTAAATTAGCGACGATTGATTTGTTCTGGGATTATTCGCGAAACGTCGGCCGCGCAAATAGTTTTGGTCGGTGTGGAACCACCGCCTGCAGGTTACGGCGCCGTCAAAAGCTGGCGTCTTCATCGGCGCCGCCTTCGCCGTCTTGGCGGGCGGGGGCGTTGGCGGTGGCGGCGCCGGTTAAAACTCGGCCGGGTTCATTAGGCGTCTGTTTGCAGTGCGTTGGGCAGCGCGACGCAATTAGCGGGTGCGCGTGCCCCGTCGCCCGCGTGCTGCGGAAAGCAAAGCAGCGGCGGCGGCGGCGGCAGACGACGACGATGATGGCGGCGGCGGGCGGCGGCACGGGACGCCCGAGAGCGCACTGCGTCAGACGCCGCCGCCGCCTCCTCCGCCTCCGTCTCGGAGCACAGTGGCAGACTGCGCGGCTCGGCTCTGCTCCGGTGGAGTGCTCAATGGACGAGGAGGGAAGTTTTCGAATAGCTACATGTACTGGTCTTGCGGATCGCCATATTATTCTGACGAAAAAGTATCTGCGCGAACACTACATATAATGGTTTGAATCTCGTACTGTTATGCGGATCTCCCTGTCTAAGGCCAATTCACGTATATTTGATTAGAGCGCAAGTTACTAAAATAAAACTCGATTTCTTTCATTGTGTTAACACTAAGAAGTTAAAAGAATGAACTTGCGTTTCATCTCGCTATGGATGTATTTCAGTATAACGAAATCCATTATCAGTATCGTGAGTTGGCAAGTTGGAGTTTTCATGAAGTGATAAAACGAATTACACATTCATTCTTCTATTGTGTGTCAGAGCGCAATGAACCTCAATAGTTCAGTTTTAACTATTTCAAAAAGTTTCAAATTTGGCATTGCTTTCAACTTCCCCTTACTGCCACCATATTTTGGGACACGCTAATTCGCAGAAAATTCGCCAAACATGTGGATTTGAAAAGATGGGTTGGGAGAGACGTCCCCGGGCTATGTCCGCCTCGAGCTACGCCGTGGAGCACTGCACGTGCCACCATCGCCATCTGCTGCATCGCCGTCCCCGTAGCCGCCGCAGCGTCCGACCGCATGCAGAGCAGCGGGAACGCGGTGGCGCGTCTCGCCCCGCCCCACCCCCACCCCAGCCCCTCACCTCGCACCCTCCCGTCCACCGCACCCGCCCTGCCTCTTCCTTCCCACCCCGCCCCACACCGCCCCTCCCCTTGCGCTGAATCTGCGCGTCGCGCGACGGCCTGTCAAGCAGTTTCGCGTGACGCGACCTGTGCTCCGCCTCCCCTGCCACCCCTTCCCTTCCCTTCCCTTCCCCCACCCTCGCTTTCCGCGATGCACTCTCCGCCCCCTCCCCCGTCCGCTCGCCGACGCATGACGTACCATCGCCAGGAAGGGAATTCGACTCGCATGCAGAACACATCGTGCTTGCAAACGTACGAAGTGCGCGAGCGGAGTAAATAGAACTACTAAAAATGTTGGCATTGCGCACTCCCAGGAGAGATGCTTTTGGATGTAGTGTCGGGACTGCCAATTCAGGAGAGATCTTCAATTGAAAAATTCTTACAAATAGGATCTGTGTGAAATTGTGTGCTTGTACGTGGAAGTAATGGGGTTACTTTCGCTTTCTCTGCATGATCTTCATTGCAGAACGCGCATTCCACGGCATTTTGGAAGATAAAGAATTGGTTAAAGATCTCGATTGAAGATCATTATTTTAATATCACCAAACGTACTCTATTTCTATTTCTGGATAGCTAAGCTGCTGAATACGGAAATATATATATATATATATATATATATATATATATATATATATATATATATATATATATATATATATATACACACACACACAAAAGTTCACAACAGTGATCAGTTCTATTTTCGGTCTTCTTTATTACGTAACAATAATTTCAAAAGTACCTTTACACTGATTGCGGCCCTGCAAAGTGTGGATCGAGGTACTAGAAGATGGATCACAGGTAGATAGACTCTGCTAATGAATATGGTAGAAACCAATGAACCAATATGGTAGAAACTGCTTAAATTAGAATTGGTAATATTTTTGTTTTAGTAATATTGAAATGCGAAATTTGAAATCATATTTGAGCGGACGCATAGCTGAAGGGGAAGGGAAGAACGGAATGACGAATCGAAAACACACAACTTACTTACGACTGAGACCAGGTTACAGAATGACCTACGTACGCAAATGATCGTGTAAAATTAGTTTTAATTTAGTGCAATGCGTTTCAGTTGAATTGTTTCCGAGAAATTGTTCATCACTTCTATAAACTAGTGTAAGTTATTACTCGGCACAGTTTCCTTGAACTACAGAAAACCAGACCCTAATCGAATGAGGATGGGAGGGAACAACCCTGTTATCCCTCTGTCAACACTGGGTTATTGGAAGTGTGCAAATGAAGCTGTACGATTTACCACCGTATTATGTACGAGTCGGGTAAATCCCAAAGAGTAAATTCGCTTTGAAAGTGGAGATGTGGCAGCATAACATTATTTTTCGTCCTCTAGATCTAAACTCACGCCGGGGTTCTCAAAATCACCCGAGGCAACAGTGGTTTACAGGAAAACTGGAACGAGGACGAGTTGTTTTCTATTCGTCAATTCAAGTTTAGGAATTTATGGGCTATATTTGCATTTCCAAATAATGCAGCTTTCTGAATGGTCAGCAGTTGCTTCAGTTTTAATTTCTTTTGCGGTCTCTTGCCATTCCTTGGTGACCAATTCATTTGCTGACACCACCACTGGATGCACTTCCACTGCGTCCAATCCATGTATGTCCTTCAGTTCTACAGCCAGTGGTTGGTATTTCATTTTTTCCTCAGCGTCAGTTGTTGCAAGCTTCTAATCTATAGGGGCTGCAGCATAAATGATTTAGATATTTTATCAAACAGACAAATATCTGACATATTTTCTTCTATTTGATTAGTGATTGCACTATCCCACAGAATTCGAGCTCGATGATTGATCACTTGCTCTCGTTTGTCCTTGTTATAAGGTTGCTTTCTAAGTGATCGTATCTCTTACCAGCAGCCTGGTGGATTACTTGGCGCCGCAGTTTTTTCTCCCTCTCACTCTCTCTCTCTCTCTCTCTCTCTCTCTCTCTCTCTTTGTGGAGTATCCACACAACATATCCTGCATTGATTCGTTGGTACATTTACGCAAGCGACATCTGATGTCAATTTGCTGACCCATAATGAATTTTTTTATACGCCCTGGTTTTAGTTGGTCGTAATGGAAAAAAGCAATTTTTCAGTGCCTCAGAAGAGGCCCCCGGCGAGCTTTTTTTTACCATGTTCACCGAAGTTAAGGTTCCAAACAAATCTACCATGAAATTATTTTATTTCCCAGGCATTCACGCGGTGTTTAAACATAAAGTAATCTTTGCTAAATGATGCCAGTCGTATTCGATCATCTTTGTATCATGATCACATAACTTTGTGAACCAAAGAAATAATGGACAGAAAGTACCAACGTAGCTTTTTTTGCTGTTGGCATAGTGCCTCCAAATTAAGACCATCTTCTTTCACTATCTCGAGGTAAGTACACCCTGTGCGCTGAATTCTGAGGGAGATAAAGTTCATGCCTTAAAAGCGTATTGCTTATTTTCCTGTTAAGTCTGTAAGGATGTTTCTGTCCATTTTATTACACCCAATGTGTAGATTGCTGTGTGAATAGCTCATATATTAATAACAATCATTTTGGTTCTTCAATTAATCCACGTTTTGCAGACTTCATTTACTCTGGATAGCACGATCTGCACAATCTTGTTCCTAAATACCTGAATCGATAATTCCCTAAAACTGTAGCATTCTCAGATGTTAGTAGAGTTCTCGGTGCCGAGACCAATGTGTGAGGTAGCGCTTTTTTTATCCTAAACTCTTTACACGTTGTAACTCGTTTTGTGAGTGATCTCTATAAGAGGCATGCAGTTGGAGATGATCCATGTAGAGCTGGTGCGAGATACGAACATGGAGTTTTTCTTCAGTAGCTACCCTTATCTTGATTGAGCATTCTGCTCTCAGGAAACTGCCAGAACAAATCATAGCAGGCCTTAGCTGCCACCTTGAAAGATCCACGCCGAATTGCAATATCTTCCGTTACTTAACAGCAGATTCCCTTCTTAATCTGAAAGTGGATTTTGCATTCTTATTCCTTGATACTCAAGAAACATACCAATCTTCGATCGATCTTATAAAAGTCGAGGACATTTAGAAGCCAAGAATGAGGGACAGAATCAAAAGCCATTTTGCAAACTATCCAATCTACCGAAAGATTGTGCTGGTGTTTTCATACACTGTGTGAATATACTATCCATGACAAATAATTATTTGCATTCCCCATTTACCTTACGTCATACATTCTGTTCAAGAGTCAAATATGCTGATCGTTTAAATGACCAATAATTTCTTGAAGAATGTATTAAAGTCAAAATATTGAATAGCGTTAACAGGCTAGTTATCGGTCAATAATTTGACTGGTTTCAATCACCGGCTTTGGGCATCATGTAACTACTTCCTGTCAAAAAGTACTTTCGGAATACAGTTGGAACTTGCAAAAATAGTTGAATAGTCGAGTTACACGGATGTGTCGCAGTTAAGTATTTCCACCAAACAGTTTTGGATACATTCCGGGACTAGCGATTTCCAGTTGTCTTTCGAAATTTCGCTTACTGATATCACAATTGCGGTACAAAGGGAGGTATCACGTCGATGTTGCGACAAGCTCCTCTTTCCTCCTACACCCAGTATTGTCTTTCATCGTGCTATTTCACTTTAGCTCGGACCAATACGAAACCATGGATTCGCTACTCGGAAATTGCCCTTATTGGTCAAAGCCATTCTGCGACTCTGTAAGATCTTTTGTTATTATTACAATGATTAATAGTGTTATTATTAGCATTGATATTCCCTATTTTGTATGAACTTTCTATGAAACTTAATGTACGAGCGTTGAAAGTACGAAGTTAGAACTTACCTCGTGATGCAGAGAGATTAAAAGAGCGATTTTCTTTTACAGTATCTCTTGAATTAATTACTCCAACAAACGTTGCATTTTCTTCGTTGCAGAGTTGATGTATGATTTTAAATGCAAATGGGGCAAAAATTACATCGCAATCGTTCGTAGGTTCCTAGATAAACCTAATACCATTCCTTTATCTGCATATATAAAGCCGAAGCAACTTTCAACAAACGTTTCACGCCACAATGTCATTTTCAGATTAAGACCGTGGCTGGTTATGAAATCAGTTCGAAGTATGAAAGAGCAAAAGCCCGTCGGCATGGGTCGGCCCACGTTCAGACTGGGGATGCAGGGAGGCTCACCTTTTTTATTCTTTATTTACATGTTTCTTTTAGGCTTTTTTATATGGATATTGAGAATGATAGTCACACATCGCACCATGTACTCTGAATGCCATGCTTGCATGGTATGACGTTTCGATTCTTGTAGATTAAATGATATCGCGATCGCGTACTAATCCCCAATTTTTCAATTCATCTGCCTTTCGGTCTCTTACTGAAGCCTCTTTGTTGTTTCTGCATGACTAGAGGGGTGTCGTACTCTTATTGTGTGTATTTTGTTGAGTACTATGTAATTTATTTATGCATACGCCGTTTTCTCTGTGTAACATTCTCCTCACCAATGAAAAGTGCCCAGCGCTCCCTCGTAATGTTACTACGAAACAAACGTCGCGAAACCTGCAGGACTCGTTCACGGACCACAGTCGGATATTCGCGGAACTAGAGCAATTGGGTTGGCCGACGGTGAGATTGTGCTAGTCGGGCAGCGTTGTCTGGCACAGCCCCCTCGCGCTGACACGCGGTGATAAGTGAGGCAAGCGGTGGGGGCGGCATGTGCGGCGCGAGGCACGCGTCAGCTGGGCGCCCGCTAACAAGCACTTCGCAGCAGTGCGACGCGGTGCTCTCGGCGGGCTCCCTCTCCTCTCACTGCCTCCCCTACCCATCCCTGCATCTGAACCCGCCTTTGCACGCCCTCTTTTCCTACTCATTCGTCTCCGCCTCCGACCCTACGCTCGCCTTCGGCTCCCGGCCGCCGTTCCCTCCCCCATCCCTTAGCATCCGTGCCCGCCGCCCCCTATCTCCTCGTCACCTTCGTCTTCGAATGGAAAAAGAGCTAATAAACGCCCTTAGGCGATAACGGGGCCGTCGCGAGGCGGCGCTGGGAGGCGGGAGGCGGGGGCAGGGCGTGCGCCGCCGCGGCCCGTGAAGAGTCTCCGCCTGCTCGCCGCCCTCGAGGATGCTCGTTGAGCGACGGCGCTCTCCGCCTGAGAGGAGGCAGCTCGGAGCGCTGCGACGGGAAGTGGAGGAAACTCCAATGTGCGGCCTCTTAACGGATTTTTCATTGTGATAGGATGGGAGGATCTGCAGCAACTGGATATTCGCAGCCATTTCAAAGGGAAAAGCAACACGGTGGTTTTGGTCATTGTATTTAATCATTGTAAGGGTCGACGTTTTATTAGTTTACTTGAATTTAAATTAAATGATCTTCTGGTTATGGGTGATGCCAGGTAAAGTTTTTGTGATGACAAAGTAACAATTAGGAGATTAAAAATCGTGTATTATTTAGGAAGGAGTTTTCAAATTGTTTCAACCTTCGTCGTGATTTTGGGTTTCCTCTTGTTTCCCATTATCTCTTACAGTAACGTCCTGTCAGATCAGTGGTCCGCTCCGCACATACCGTTCACGACTAACGATATCCACGCAAAGGCGGAAAAGGATATTGGAATCGATGACACTCTGGCGCCTCAAGCGATACTCGAACCCCCTATGAAGGTGCAAAAAATGAACATCGTGTATGTTGCGAGAACATTTTGACGCGTTCCACTTGCCTCCTAGAAGCATAAACCGTTTGCGATAACTGAAGTTGCCATGTGCTATCTTGTAGCTTTAAAATTTTCCAGTTTGTAGACCTACTCAGAAAGCATCCTTGAATTATGCGAAGCAGTTACTGTCAGTGGAAGGCGCCGGAAGGTAATGGAGAAATTTATTTCGGATAATCTCAATTTTTTTTCTAAAGATTTTCGAGGCCAACTTGCTTACGTTGCATTTTATGTATTGGAATACTTATTTTCGCACATTACCAAAACGCTTATTGTCGTACCAAATAGTGCTATGATACGTCTGATGTATCTGTAAAGTTAAGATTGGATCATTTTTTTAGCTCTTCCATATACGCCGTAGTCGACTGGAACTCAACGAAAGGATAGAAATTACTTTTGAGTGCGGAAACTCGTAAGGAGGAAAGATTCAACGCACGACATTTCTTTACTCGCTTATCAATACTCAGAATTAAAATATTTTGGGTCGCTTTGTCGCAATTCAAATGAACGCCAAATATTCCCCAGTTCGACGGGAGACGAAGTCTCGTAACGCAGCGCGCACGGGGGGGGGGGATTTGGAATAGTGAGGTATTGAAGACCGGTCTCGCCGTTGTGTACGCCGGAGCGCAGGCAGCGCGAAGCGGCTGCGTGGGTGCGAGGTCGCTAGAGATCGAGCAACTGGCGTCTGCGTGGATCGGTCTGTTGCCGTAACTGCTTCTTCGCTGAGGAGGACGTAAAGCGTTGATGACGGGAAGGTATTGGTAGACGTTCTGCTGTGATGGACTACGGTGATTTATGAGGACATGTAACAAGTTGGAATAGTCGATACAGAGGTACGACATTGAGTAGGTTAACAGTTGATGAAATGCTAAATGGAATATTTAATGGTCTGAAGTGTCGGGCATAATTCTTTCACACTCCTTATTTTCATTTTAGTTTCTTCACCTTATTGCGTTGGTGTAAGCTTTGGGAGGTTTAATTAAATGCATTTTCTACCTTCTTTGTCTTTAGAAGAACTCGAAAAAGGTAATATACTACCATATTTCGACGAGCAAATGTTTCAACGTGATGCTGGTGCATGAGATCAAAAGAGTTTCTCGGAGCCACTCGTCGTATTTTGGAGTCAGGTGATCTGTGGTGCCTACTCTTCACCTTCCACTTTTCTGGACCAGGCTTTGAATTTCGATCACTTATTTGGAATTGGTGCAAAAAAGGTTCAGTATTTTTTTTCGTTATTCCCTTTCGTCTGCCTTCATTTTCTCACTATGCATTACAATGTGGCCTATTACATTCTTGTTTCCATCTCGAGGTTTAGTAAGTGCCATCTGATAGTGGATCCAAGAAACGTAGCAGCTGCCTCGGGTGGCCTCTGCGCAATCAAGCCATGCGACAAAGAAGTTTCCTACGAATCGCAAATGCAATTTTCTCAATTGCACCAACTTTGTTGAAATTGATCACTAATTGTACAGCAACATTTCCTTTTCTACTCCAATGGAGCGACCGTTCTTAAACGGGTTGCATGCGAACATGTAACAAGCATCGTGAATAGCCTACTAATAAGCAACAAAATGTTTGCATTTATCGTAATTAGTTAAATATAAAGGTGTTAAACATAATTCTCATGTTAAACATAATGTTATGGTTTCATCTTCTTGTTGATGAAGTAATCGCATCTTATATTTCTATAACTAATTTATTATCTCCGTAAATAAAGTGAACATCCTTAACAGTAAAAGAGAGTACGTACAACTTTTTCGTTTCACATTTTCTTGAAGGCTCCTGACTACACCCCGTCGCGCTTAGCCGTTCTCCCCTCCTCCCACTTCTTGCCCAGAAAATGGCATTCACATCCGGCGCCCTGCATGAGCATCGGCCTCCGCGACCAGGAATGTGGCCGTGCCCCGTACCGCGCACCGCGGTGGCAGTCTGGCTTGGCCGGTCTCTTCCCACAAATGCGTCGAAGCTCTCGACTCCGAGAAGCGCCAGCAACACAGAATAAAGGCGTTAAACATAATAATAAAATCTCCATTTTGTTCTAGGATACAAAGTAACATACATCACGGTTTAATTTTACACTATTGATTTTGTTGAAAGTTCGTCGAAAACCTTTTGTGCTAGAATTTAATATTCGCAAATAATAATTCTAGAGTACAGCGATGAATACGATTTGATGAATTTCGCAACGTAGCTTTATGGAGTGATTATTAAAGTTCATTCTATTTATAGACAAATAATCCATATTTGTTTTGCGGGTTTAAAAAGGTGAAGTTTTAATAAAGCGAAAGTTTGAGGAGTCTATTCTGCATTACATACCTGTCTTCTAAAATTTTGCAGGTTTAACTAAGTATTTAAAATAATTATGTAATATATAATGCAAGGCGGGTCTACCTTGTAAGTTGATATTCATACTGGTTTAACGCTTAACGCAAATGATTCAGACAATTTATATGCGCAAATTGCAAGAATGTATATATTGCTTATATTCTTTTCCATGAACGAACATGGCATTATTTTGTTCCTTATTTTTAAGTTCTTATGACCGAGTAGGGAAATTAAGAAACGGAAGGTAGTGAGAAGTAGTAAATATATCTTGGTGAACCCATTTTGATAAAGAAATAAACATTTCAGTACTAAGTATGAATTAAATTACAAAAAGTTTGTGCTAATAAGTTGTCCGCCTGTTTCGTCGCCCAAGATAATACCTCCTTTCTCCGCTAGGTGGTGAAAGGAGCGTAGCGAAATTTGCGTGGTTAGACGGAAGAGCGGGCCTGATGGCCCGAGTCGCCACGTAAAATAAGGCATTAACTAACTAATTAAAATTTAAAACAGCATTAGTAATTATCAGGTCTGATACAGAATTAACATGACAACAGGACAATATTAAGAAGACTAGATTAAACCAGCAGTCATCGCAAGTTTGTTTCTACTAAGAGAGTACGATGGAAACACGCACGAAGTAATGATATATAAATTCCCCTCAACAAACCTCCACACAGAATAAATAAGATCACCAGTTTTTGTTTCTTCGGGAGAAACGCCTATTTGTAGTGAATTGAAGTGAAGTCTTTAAAACGAGTCTTCTGTAGTGAACTAAAGAAGAATCGTTTATAGTGACTAAATTAGTTGTTTAAAAGGAGTAGTTTCAATGTAGTATTTTAGTTTTATGTAATTTGTATTGTAATTGTTCGAAATATTGCACAAGTCTCTAACATCTGGGTGCAGCACTTTCGCTAACGATGAAAAACCCCATGCGGGAGCCTCAAAGTATTGGTGATGGTCGGAAGACACTGTGCAACGCGACAATCTCACTGATCCTAACACTTGCCTTAAATTTCAATTAAATTTATATCGTGCAAAACGGGTATTTCTCAAGAAATTAATATATTTTATAATCATTTTAGTCACATTGGCCACCATAAACCGTTTTTCAGTAAAGAATTTGGCATTACAAAAGTCAGTGCTGTAAATAGTGTCTCAGAATGTCTCACAAATGACACAAAAAAGGATTTTAAATGGGAATGGGGTTTGAAATCTCTAGATAGAACATATTTTTCATGAATTTGTTTCGCAAACGTGATCTCATTCTCCTTAATTCCTCAGAGTACTCTGAATGTTGTTGACTTTGCGTGAGTCGAGGCTGCTTGCGCATATACTACACGCCTGTTTTTTCCGCCTGTGGCTTGCGTGGAGTGGAAACGGCAATTTTGTGAAGGGATATAGTGGGCTGTAAGAATTCTCTCCAACCGAGAGTGAAATCTGCGAGTTGCTATTTGCCGTTTTGAAATCCGTTGAGTGGGGCTCGGCGCAGCCTTGGATCCTGCCAGAGGGCTCGTTGTGGAGTGGTCGGTGCAAGCGTGCAGATTCCCTTCCGGGGGTCGCCGGGGGCCGCCAACGCGCTGCCGCTGCGTGCCAGATGACGTCCGCGCCGCCCACAACTTGGCGGAGAATAGTGCTGGCCTCAGGAGCACGCCCCTCCCCTCCCTTCCCCACCTCCTGCATTTCTCTCCGCCCCCCGCCAAGCACCCCTCCCCCCGTCTCCCACCTCTCCGTCTCCCCGCCCTTCCCCGTCCGCCCCACCCCTCTCCGCTCATATTGGTTTTCTCCATTCTATTATAAAAAAAACTTCGTTCGGTGGTGACAACTACGTAGTATGTTTTTAACCCTCGGAGACCTGAGCAAATTTACACCTTTAGAGTACTGAAAGGGGTATATTTTGTACCCCATTTGATTTTTTTTCTGATTGTGTTCACTTAAAATTGATTCTAATAATTTTACTTCAATTTTTGTGTATTATTTGAATTAGGTTAATAATTAGTTACAAGGCTGCTTTTAAATGTATATTTTTTGGAAACTTAACGAAAGTCTTCACAAACTGTAATATATTTGCTGTTTAACAGTTTTAGCACTTTTGTTGGAATGCTTACTGCACACACAATTTTTATATACACAACATTTATTATTTCAACGAAGTCACTGTTGAAAATAATAATCTTGTAATAAATTAACAGAATACAATATGTTATAATAACGTATTCATTTAGCACATTCGTGTGAAGCCACGAACAATGTAACAGCAATACTTATGTAATATATTGGAAAACTAGTACAAGTGATAACATTTGAATTTAAACTCTCTCTTCACGATTCGTGCAGAAAATCGGTAGAATGATTGACTGCGACATATGGCACGAAGTACTAAAGGGGTACATTTTGTACCTCATGGCGAGAAAAATATATTTCCAGGAAAATAATTGATTTTTCCACTGAGAGCGCATTTTCGAGATATTAGGTAAAAATATTCAGCTAGAAAAAAAACTGTCGTATATATAGTAACGCTAACTGAAATTAATGATAAACATGTCCTTGGGTACAAAATGTACCCCCATAGGCCTCCTAGAGTTAAATGCGCTTGAGAAATAACACCGTTTATGCTTATTGTGCTTGCCGTTGCAGTTAAGTGTGGGTGTGAAGGTCCATGCTGTAGCTCGATTTAGCGAGAGGAAAACTTAACTGCTATTAGCAGGGCTGTTTAGTTGTGCGAAATCATCAATTTAAACTTGCGCACACGCGAAAGGAGTCCTTTCACTTTCCCTTCATCAGCATTCTACGACGGTAGAAAGAGGATCTTTGTGAGCCAGAAACGGCGGGATGATGCTCGCGATTATCATCATTAGGTGCAGCTGCGCTGGCACAATCGATCTTGCAGTGTGGCGCCCTATCCCTCTAATATTTGAATATTTTCAGCGATTCTTTTGAAGCTTGGTGAGTGATACTGCAAATCAGTTTTAGCGATTGAAAACGTAGGTACACTGAAAAAACCAGTCTTTTAGAAAAATGATTTCTATCCTTTCATTGCGGGTGCGATGCGTGATAAAAGGGCAATACTTCGTGTGCAAATTTCTTTGAATTCAACTTTCAGAATCCCCTTGTAAATATTTTAACGTAAATTTGACATCGGTGCAGGTGGACGCCGCATCTCACACAATGGCGAAAAATCATCACCACCCCGTGGTTATAATATTCGTTGCACCCGTAGACAGATGACAATAGTATTTGACGCACCCATACGCATTACTCTCATTGTAAGTGCCGAAGAGTATAAAGGAAGTTCATAGTTCGGGGCAGAGTCCTGGCTAACAGTACCATCAAGCAGTTGAAATGAAAAGCTCATTGATTAACTTACATCTTACGTAAGTAGTGAATTGCATATTTTAACTTGAATTTTACTTTATTTTGCGTGATCTCATCCAAAAGAATGGAAAATGCGACCACACGAAGTTAGAACCACGGAGGGTGTTGCTTTTTCTTACATAATCTTTCTAATTCCGACAATAAAAATCGGGGATCTTTCCCATCATTCAATAGTAATGTTTTTTTTTATTGAAATAAATCATTTGCTTCATTTAGTCTTGTGATAAATGTACTTAAATTATAGCAATATGCTTTGTTTTTAACACTGTGAAATTCATAATTAATATGCATTTAATATAAATTATTAAACACGTGTGTATTTTTCTAAAGTATATATAAATGTTTGGAATATCTTTGCATTAGAATGTGTCTCCTACAGACCAACGCAGGAGTTGCATACCTCTAAGGGCAGCAATGTTCATAATTGCATTTGTTTAATTTGGTTGAGAGATTTCTCACCATACGTTCACATGCAAGCCTTCATTGATCTTCATACTACTATTAACGTTTCTAACATATAATCTTTTGATCTGAGTCGCACTGTATATAGTTCGTTACCGAAAAATGTAAACGTATCTGAATTTATATTTCTGCAGATATTTACCATTTATGAATTTTCAATTGAAATTTACAAATTAAATTACATTTTCAAGATAATTTATTAATTGAAAACAGAGCAAATATTACATTTGTTTGTACACGAAATTTAACGCATCCGTAATTTGACTAAATGTTTACAGGGAGTTTATTTTTTTCGGCCATCACTCCCAGGAGTTTCACGCAGAACAGTTGCCATTAATTTCTTATTATTTAAATTGCTTCTTTCTGTTTTCTTTCGCGAAAACTGTTTAACAGTGAATTCCCCTTATTTTGTCGCAAACTAGCAAAACTTAGTGGTCGAAACCTGATTTAATCATATACTTACTGATTTTTACGATAACTTTACCAAATTTTAACACTTTTATACGCATGTACATATTAATATTACAATGCACTTTAATTCATGAGCTATTTATGATTCTCTGAACATCGGAAACTTCACGCGCCTCCACATTTTAATTTCACGATACACCTTGAACCTCTTGGCGCTACCACCAGGCCCATTGGGTTCTTCATTATTTTCCGCATCCAAGGGCAATTTCCTTTCGCAATCTCCATTCGCTAGGGTTGAGTCTTCTCTGCCGAATTGTCCCTCAACGACCGCTCTTCCCTGGTGGGACCATCTCCCCTCCTCATCCCCCGTTGCCCGACCCACCGGAACCTCGCGCCTCTCTCCACTATAAATGGCCCCCGGCGAGCGGTCCCATTGACGGATGGCCCTCAAATGTCAGGGCGGCAGCGCCGCGCCGGGCCGAGGGGGGGTGGCGAGAAGGGCCGGGTGAGTGGGGCGGGCGAGTATAAATAACGCGGCGCTGGCAGCGGGCGCGGAGGTCGCATGCCACCTTCGCCTCGACCGCCGCCGCGCCTGTTCTCAGGTGGCAGACGCGTTGCGATCGCCTCCGGTCACGCCCCCGCCCCCGCGGCGAAGGCGAACACGCGCGTGGGAGCAAGGCCAAGGTCAAAGCCGGGCGCGGCGTGCGAGCCTCGACCCCCAGTGCAGAAGCTGGTGACGCGGGTGCGAGGCACAGCCAGTGTGGTTTTCTTCCGCGAATCTGTGCTGATACCAAGAGCCTCTGCTATAATTGCCCCTGCTATAATTGCTACTGTTACTACACGGAGTATTACGGAAGTTTTTGCAGTAAACAAGCGGGAAAATTGTGTTCGTCAGTTGCTGTCCGCTCTTATGACTATCTGGCTAGCCCATGTTACATTTCATCACATTTTTTTCTTCTTTCAGTTGCAGAAGAGTGGTTAGTGGTAATGGAATCATTACCGTTTAACAAAAGATACTTTTTAAACAAATTGGATCGTTGGGACGATGGGTGCGAAATTAAATATCGATTCTGAAGAATTACTTTTTTCTGCGCCGTGGTAAAATTAAATTCCTTCTAAAATCTCTTTGTGGATGTACTAAGTGTAGAGTAGTGTTCACAGAATACTAACAAAAACGTTCCGACGTTTTCAGCAGTACTAATGTTTTGCCTAGATCAAATTAGTTCCGTAATACAGTATCTAATATTCTTATTCGCACACATTGCTTTTACAAGGTAATATTTAATTATTTAGGTCAAAGTAGATCAGAAGTTTATTTTCAAAAACAATCTAATTACAAACTGAAAAACATAAGCTCTGTATTAGAATCAGTTAATATATTAATTTAAAAAAAATAAGAGTAATGTTCAGTTTTGTACGACTTTGGTATTCGTAAGAAGTAATAACACGAAATAAAAAAAAAATAATAAAAGAAAGTGAATTATTCGTTGTTCTCGCTTTTGTTAACTATTTGACCTATTTGTCGCAAGGAATAGCCCATAAGTGGTAAGTAGACAAGTACCCGTTTCTCATTGGCAGTCAGCTCCTTCTATTTGGCCATTTCGACGCCGACTGTTGCCTACTATCGAACTATCCCTACAGAGCGTATTGAGACCTTGGAATACCGTCAAGAGCCGAGTAACTCGAAACGGTATTTTGCCACTTACTTCGACTGTATGAATAGCGAAGTTGTACCTAGAGATCTTTTTATTAAATATTAATATTATATTAAACATACTTTCATGTAATAGATTTAATTGATATTATATATTTAACACTAATACAATTGGTTCACAATTTGAACTAAGACATTTTAAAATAATTTACGACGAGATATAACTTTTTGTTGAAAAATTCGAGTGTACGAATAAGAATGTTAGAAACTGTACTTGTGACGAGTGTGTTGAAAAATACATTTTCCCACCAAATCCTTATTTCGCGCAATTCTTTTGTTCTGAATGCTGAAATAAATTCGACTTCCAGAAAACACATTAGTAATACACTGGGCTGACACAGTTGCACGTTAACTTAGTAGCCATGTTTATTTTCACTACTAGCTGTGAATTTGTCATTGGTGCTTCTTGGGTGACACCAAGACACCTTGTCGGCTGGGAGACGTGCCCCAACACAATACTGCGCAGAAGTTTGCTGCTTACGTGTAGGTAACGGGCTATAGTCCTGCAACAAAACGGTGCAGTTTTCGCTGAATGTAATTGTTACATTTAATAATGGATCCGTTTACTTCGCAATTTTTCCAGACATGTAGATACTTTTTCAGTATATTCATAAGTTGTTTGCTTTTTTACTATCAAAAATCACGAATTTATTTACAGATTTCATATTTTGTTATGAAAAAAATTATGGATGTCGATGATGAACTCAACTACCTATCGCGCTACATTCGTATTTCAGCGATGCGAGAAGTACAAAAGTTAAACTCATTTTTACTTTGATATTGTGAAATTTTTTCGTGGATGAGACGTATAACAGGAAATAATTAGTTTTTTGTACAGTTGTAAACTTTAAAAACGGAGATCCTCATATCAAATACTTTAATTTTACAACAGAAATCGAATGGTATCAACGCGTAGAGTTGCGTATTTAAATAGTTGAAAGGTTTTTGTTAGTGCACATTCGGAAACGAACTGGAAGAGTGGTGGTACTTCTGAAATTCGAATATGTGAATTCTGTGAAGAAATATCTTTGTAGCCTGAACTTGTGGGGTTCAAATGGAACTGGCTGTCATAACCTCTAGTTCCTGTAAAGTGTATAATTTGATTCTTACTCTCAGTAAAGTAGTCTGTGTAAAGTTTTTAATGACTAGTTTGTAATATAAACATACTTCATTAAAAAATTATAAAAATTAAAAAGTCTTTTAAAATTACAATTTCTAGTTTTTAATCACTCAGTTAACTCATTAAAAAGACTTTCTAAAAAATTTGAAGTCGTTTTGACCCTTAAAGCTTTCGAGCCTTAAATAAGTGTGAATGGTTTCTACTAACATATTTTTACATCCAATAAATCCATTTTAATTTTTATACATTCATTAAAATTGTAACTGACCAGTTGTTGAAATACAGGAGATTAATGCGAGTGTTCCAGTAGTCGTACACTTTGATACTGAAGTCCGCCTTTGATCTGATATTCTGTCGAACAATGTACATGTTCGTTGCACGGTTTTTCGGAATATCGATGCGGAGGATTAATTTTACGAAGAGGATTACACAGATGCAAATATGTGGGTGTTTTGTACATTTCAACATTTTTTTTGTTGTTAAAGCAATGGACATAATTATACTTTACGTATTAACGGTAAATATTTGATGCAAATGTCATGCGACTGGTTTTCAAAGGCACTGGATTGCTACATAAATGTAAGTGGATTTATGAATGCTCTGATTCGTCCAAAGACATTACTAATGAAATCAAAAACTAGTCGCTTGAAGTGGCAGCATTTTTCCTTGTGAAAATAAGTTTAGAGAGCGGTTACGCAACATATCAAGTTAATCACACTTTTACCAGTAATAAAAATGCTCTGGTGTACGATCAATAGCAGGTCAATTTCCTTCCCCACAATTTTTCTGAAAAATAAGAAAAAGTTGAAAACGTGTGGCATTCCGTAACCAATTAAGCCTCCCAGCATATCTTCACCGAAGCATTCTCATGAAATGTCCATGCACAAGGTACGTCGGAGGATTAAACGTATGTTATTTACTGTATCAAAAGTACACGCAACACTAGTTCAACAGTATTGTTTGTAAGGCGAAAGAAATAACATTGCTTTGTGAATTCGCTTTAGACTCAAAGTAAAATGTTAGTTCCCTATAATTGCGCTCGATTCAATGAAATACAGAAGTGATACATTTTACCGAATGTGCTACGTTGAGAAAGTATCGTTAAATGTCTCGTGCCGTACCTGTTGCGATGGCTCAGTAGTAACACAGATGCCTCGGCAGCATTATTAACCGGGAAGTCCTAGGGTTCTAGTTTCGACTATGGCGGAGTTCGACTATGGCGGATTTACGACATTAGCTGCGTAGCCCAGTCGAATTCATCCACTGTCTGAAGATGATTTTCAACAGGCGGTAGATCTGTTTCGCGATTCGTCTGCGACTTTTCCTTCCTCTTCCTTGTTCTTCTCTCCACTTATTTTTTATTACAGGAAGAAAACTCCGCAAACCGGAAGTGTATGTCGGCGCTGAATCTGAGCGAGGTAACAACCCCGGCATCTCCCGGAATATAACATGCGGGGCTAATGACCTAACTAGTTGACGTGCCCGGAAACCATAAATACTCGCTCGTGCCGTGGAGTAATCGGATATTGTAAAGATGACGAAAGCGGGAAGTGCGGAATCGCCGAAAGCGGCGCGGCGAATGGGGCGTGGCGAGCCGCTGGCCGAGCAGGGGGAGAAGAAACGCGGCTGAGTGGGGAAAGCGTGCGACGGCGACTCGGCGCGTAGCCGGTTCCGGTCCCGAGCCGATGCCTCCCGAAAGCGCATTACTCGGTTTTCTTTGCTTTCCGATGCCCTTTGAGTTGGCTTCCCAGTCTCTCTCCTCCAGTCGACTACAAAAATAACTCGTCTGTTTGGCGGCGTTCGCGTTGGGAAGTATGACGTCGGCATATTTGAATGTCTGTGGGTTGGTTTGTGAAATGCTTTCAACGCAACCTCAAAAGTGACTCAGTATTAATCCCGCCATTGCTCCCGTTCAGTTTCGATACGCACTTACTACCGTGTTACATTTTTATCTAACATATATATATATATATATATATATAATTGATCAAATTCGTACATTGTTACGAAATGTTTGCATTATTGTTTCGTTTATAACGATTGCATAATAGCTTGTTGAAAATGTATGCCAAATTTTTTAACGTCACCATAAGAAGCAGCAGTAGAACCTTGCGTCCACATACCAAACTGCTGTCGGGGGCACATAACGAGAAGCCTTTTACTTCAGCTAAACATTGCAGTTATGTTAATCAACGAGGAGAAGCCCTTAAATAAAATTCGTAAAATGGTTGGATGTTACTAGCATGTAAGAAGCTGTAGGGGTATCTGTACAATCAAAGCCTTCCCAAAGAGAGGACACAGCCATTTCCCAACTCGAACGTGAGCTATATTCACAGAACGACCGAAATTGTCGCGCCGCGAAACGCTTGATACTGTCGCATTGGATGATAACAGAGAAAGAAATGCATTTTGCACATATGCAGAATAACAGCTGGTTAAAGAGATAGTTGCGTAGGATATCCTCTTAAACGTGGATTTGTATTCGTTTTGATTAGTAAGGAGTAACACATTATGAAAAATAGATTTTAAAGTGGTCATGTCAGAACAATTAACATTTTCTGATTATTTCATTTTAATTCAATATGTGATACCGCATATTTTTTGTATACGTTCATAAACGTCAAAGATTAAAATTAGCATGAAACTAAACCTCAATGAATTATGACATGAATACATTTGGATTTTTTCTCGCAAATATCAAATAATTTTCAGACTTCTTTCCAGGGGACCCTTGGAGCCTTGAAACTAGACTTATCTGAAGATCTTTTTTGTGGAGATAGTGTACTGCTCTTCTCATTGCAGGATGTGATTATATATTTGGGATGCGTTGGTATATATTGAATTTAATGCAATCTTTTGAACCGTTCTTTCGCTGCTGAAGTAAGAGACGGAAAGGGTAAAATTGAAATTAGCACAGTTTTGTTACTGTCAGGGGATAATCAATTTTCCACTTTCTATCTGGAAATTAAATGCGCCATATCCGAATCGTTCTCGCTCCGAGCCACGATGCCCCTTTACATTGAATGACTTCCTTTATTATGTATTATTGTAATATAAATTTTGAAAGTGGTCAGGCGGAAGAGCAGGCTAAATGGCCTGAGCCTCGCCACCAATAAAGACATTTATTTATTATTTTTATTTAGTCCCGTGTGGGCTGGCGACATACGGAAGATCGCGAGTGACAACGTGCGGTGCCTCCTGGTTGGCTTTCCCCCCACAGTCTCTGCATCCTGATTGTGAGGAGGGAATGTCACCGCTTGCTGTGAGAGCGTAGTCTTCCTCGAGATTGTGCGACCTTCCTAGGCATTTCGCCCTGAGGAAGGTCGCAGAATGGCAGCCGAAACGTTGGCACCTGTGCCTAGGACGTGGCGCCTCCCGGTCAGCCAAGCAGCTACCACATCTTGCTGTGATTTTTATACAAATACGTGTACGCTTTTTTATTATTTTTTTGATGTCTATCCGTACATCTTTTGCGATACTCCTTGCAAAACACAACACACAAGAAAGAATGGTATTTACAAAACTTGAATGTGAAGCGCTCAGCTTTGCATACAGCGTCGTTGGCAATCAGGTGGCACATCGCTCTGTGAATAAATAAATGTAGTGTTGCGGGGGGGAGGGGTCCTCGCGCTGTGCCGAGGCGGTTCCGCTGCTGGGAAACGGCGACCGCTCGCTAGCGCCCCCTCTCCTCTGGCGCGGTGCTGGCTCCTAATCCCCTGAATGGATTATCTAATGCTCTCTACGTGCTTTGTTTAGGCTTTGGCCCGCACAGCGAGTGGATCGCGAGGACTTCGTGAATGAGAACTGAACTCGCAAACTACGAAAACCAAAATCTCGTTCACATTCGTTAGTCAGTTTACAATTACTCACTTGATCCGAAGTATGAATGATTAGATTCATTTGTTGTTAGAAAGTTGAATCATTTATAGGCAGCAACACTTTCGGCTAAACTTGTGACTTTCGTGATATCGAATTATTCAAGCTTGTGTATGTTTCGGCTAGTATTTCAAACTTGACCCATTCCCGTTTTATCCGGTTAGTGTTCAAATTATCCCAAATGGGTAAATTGAATATGAAATTGGAAAAACTGTCCGCAAGAAAAGATGTTAGTTTTAATAATTTGAAAAGAATTTTAGTGGATTTGTCACATAGAATTATTTATTGTATATATCTATTTTCTGTATTGCTTACTAAGATTTGTTAAATTGTTCGATACGATGAAATAAAGCAAAATGTAAATGCTTAAAATTCGAAGTAGTACAATCGCCAGTCCCCTCTCCTTTCTTCATTCGACTTAATATCGTCCATTAAATTACATGCAGATATGAATATTGCGTTGTCTTGACACTAGTTTCTTAAATTTGAAGTTACTTATTAAAACTTATTTCTTCTACTTATTGAGATCGGTGATGTATCCGAAACTCAAAGAATTGTGGAAGTAGTTGATTTCTTGAAAATAATTTGATTTTAAAATTGTGAAATTGGTAAAGATCATTTATAAATACATTTTGTGGTAATATTTTCAAACAATATTCCATAAGTCTATTATTCAATAAATACATGAATAATATATTGTTGGGTATATTCATAGTCAAGATAGACTTCTTAGAAAAGTAATTATATTTTCCTAACGCAGTATTCTATTCTTTCAAAGTGTTCATACTTTGTTCTAAAATCAGCGACTTCGATGCCAAATCCCTATTATTTAGGTCACACGGTGTAATAAAGTCACTTTTGTCGAAGACATTTGATTAAAACAATTCAATAATTTTGAAACATATTCTGATATTTGAATAAATGACTAATTTTCATTAATATTTCCTTTTAATTTGCTGTGTTACATCCAAATTCAGTCGATCCTAATGAAACGTTAGTGGAGGATTTTCAAAAACGGTAGTGAGCGAGGTGGTTTAAGTGTGAGTGCATAATGTGCTCGTTGAAGCACAAGCACTTCGCGAAATTACATGCGCTCCGCATTTGGTTTTAATGAGTACTCGATATTCAAACGGAATATCGTGTCAACATGGCAAAGTGAATTTGTCAATTATCACGTGCAGTCTGCATTCTTAGACACGCCTAATTAAGATAGTGTGCCGTTTGCGAAATTAAAGATGTGCTAGGAGGCCGCAATGAATTGAAGACTTGCAACAAACAGTACTGTTTCTATTTCTGAATTTTCTGTTAAATAAAATTGGCCAATTTGTCTAACAATCGCGCTGCTAAATTAACCAAATTCTGCCCACTCAATGTGTTACTTCAAAGGCTCTCCACACACATTCTCTAATTATTCCAATTAAAAATCTTCTGGTCATTCGACACGGTATTAGGACCTTGAAACGTAGTAGCAAGATAATTGTGGGATAATTTTCTTTATCCTCGGAAAGATTTTGTTCGCATGGTTGCCTTAAGCGAGGGATTGCTTAGAGAAAATAAATTTTCACTTACTGTATTTTACTTACAATTTCATATGCGTTTTGCATAAATTACGTGAACCGTGTTCCGAGATATTGTCAGCGAATTTTAACTTGACCTACTTAATTATATCAAAACTGTTTCAATGTGATTCAAAAGGGCGCGAGAACATGCAGCTGATATAGTAATCGTGTAAAAGCTGGATCTCATGAAGTAGCAAATACCTGTATCGCATAATTATTCGCCTGTACGTGAATTTCCCCATGCTTGTACAGAAATTCTTACGCGAAAATTTGTAGTAAGGTTTTTACGTGAGAGGATTACTTGCTCGGATAGTGAAACCAAATACTATAAAATATTGCCCCAGAATAAATCCCGTTGGTAGTTGCAAATCTGGTATGGACCTGTAGTTATATATTTTGATTATTTAAATCCTCGTTCATTCCATTTGCAGACACGCTGTGATGGATTTTTTGAGTCCTTCGATTTTTCATGAAAAACGATACCGTAATCAGGAAAGCTGCTTATGTTTGTTATTTTATGATAAATAGCATTTGGAAACGCAATACGATTAATTCTCTCATTTAATCTTGGCACACGCATTCCGCGTTAACTTACACGGATCCAAAGGGGTTGCGGCAACATGCTAATAACTCATTTCTTTAATTTTTGTTATCTAGAGGATAAACGGTTTTGCACCAATCTAGACATTTGATTTGTGTGTACTTTTCTTGCCGTTTTCAATAAACATAATGTAATTCTATGATCACATTTCTAAAGTGTTTGTAACATGTTCTTTTTTAGAACGGGGGGGATTTTCGAAATCTTAATTTTTGATGTGTGAAATGAAGCTTAACTTGGTTGCCCCACCACTTCAATTCACGGCTAAACCTCCTCCTTGCTAATAAATAGAACAAGCCCAGGTTTACCTAGTGTCATGTGCTGTTGCTTTGTATTTCCCTTTCACTTTCACAAAATCTGACAGAGAATCATGAAATGGTCTCGGAGAAGAAAGATAAGTACTGAATGCACACGTCAGAAGATGTTCTCGGCTTGCTGACAGAAACGCGAGCACCCTTATCATCGGGAGGCTGACAAGTGGAATCCAGGGCCTTAATCTTAAGGGTAGACACGCTTCGTGGAAAAGAGTACAACACTGACAGAACAGTGAAGCTTGTGTGTATTATTGAACAGCCTTATCTTGTTGCAATTACTTAAATTTCATTCACCATTTCTTGAAAAAAAAAAAAAAAACAAACATCTACCTTATGTCAGTTTTTCGCGTATTGAAAACTTAAAAATGCTTTTGGCGGAAAATCCTTCAGACAGTGAGTGTAGTGGTATGTGGCAGCAAATGACTCAAATTTGTGCATGAGACTAGACCTTACAAGATGCGAAATTCAGTCTCTGCACTTCACCTAACAATGGAATTGTTTTACAAAACTTCCTTTAAACAAATGCATGCACGCCCATAGTTAGCCCTGCCGCTCAAGATTGGCGGTCCTAACGATTGCGTTTGCTTTGCGTTGTCGAGACGACTTAATCGGTTGTAGGACGCAGCGGGACCCTCGGGTGACGACGGAGGGATTTGCGGAGAGAGGAAGAGAGCGGACTGCGCTAGCGGTCAGACGCGAAACTCCAGCGAATGAAAGAATTAATCTCCCCCCCCCCAGCTCGCCCCGCTCCCACGGGCGCCCTCCCCGCTCCACCCCCACCCCCAACTCGTAGTCCCGGTCCGCGGCGCCGCATCGGGTGGCCCAAGCGGAAAGGCGCTTTTTCCGTGGCTGGGCTGGGCGGGCGGGCGGGCAGGGGGTGCTTTCTCAGCCGCCGATGGCTTCCTGCGCGCCCGGCCACTCAACCGCGCCCGTCACCTCCGCGCGATTTGCGTAACGCTGCCATCTGCGTGATATTGCGGGAAACGCGTTTGGAAGGTTTCGTGGCTTCGATATGGGTTATTTTACAAGGAACGGGGGTGACCTCTGAAAACCTCTGAAAACCTGCCAACCTGCCATCTCTGTATTTTCTGGGAAGCGAGTGCCCGGGAATTGTCGCTTCCGGACTGGATACAGAAATGAAGCCATCTTTTTGTTACGTTTCAAATGAATGAAAATGCCTCGAATAATCATCGATATTGCACTGAGACAATGGAATTATATACGGCAGTGAAAGACACTTCACCCAGGCTTGTAGTTTCGCTTCCCGTGACATTATTTTTAATGTAAATTATTATCGGGGCAATTACACACAGAAGTATGTTGACTTTCATGACCTCAAACATGCGCAATAGGATATGGATCATTAACTAAAAGGCGCATTTTGTTTCAATTTGCTGAATGTTGGTATGTTTGAAAAATATAGAAATACTTACACATTTTTTAAAGAAATCGTATTTACGAATTTGAGTCTCTTCCCGAATCCAAACTGCAAGTCCGAAAGGGGGTAGCCACAGATATATTGGAGTTTTTATTTTCGTGATAATTTTCTTATTACTTTCTTTCAACTTGCTTTTTGTATTTGAAAATATGAAATTAACACTGTTCACTTCTCGCAGGGTCAAAATTACATGACTAGTAGCCTCCTTCACTCATCTAAATTTTTTGTAGACTCTCAGGAAAAATTACACCAACCTGTATTTGTCTTAAATCGTGTATAGCAAAATGATTAAAATCAGTGTGTTTCTTGGAGCAGCTTCCTTGCTAGCTGAGGAGCTTGCCGATAAACTTTCGTCCTTCTTCCCGGGTCAGGAGGCGCGAATTTGCAAGAACATCTGCGACTCTCAAACGGCTTCCTATGAAGTTTTCGCGGGGCGGTACGTCACTTAACTTCGCTGCAGATACCAGGAGCACCGCCGCCGGCGTCGACACGGGCTTGAGAGAGACAGAGCAGAGAGGGGGGATGCCGTGCCGGCAGACGAACATCCATTCGACATTTTATTGCCCAGGTTCTGTCAAGTGGGGACGGCATGCTTCTCTGCAGAGCCTCCCCCTTTGGATCATCGTATAAGGGGTGATATGGCCTCTTGTAAGATAGGTCACACATAGCAGTATTGAGGGATTATTTATGCGTTATGAATGAGTTTCGCGCTATATTATGTGCCGTTAGATCTCTCAGAGGAGAAAAAATCTCTTAGAATTTAAAATAAGGTGCTTTGTACACATAACACGCGGATTAAGGATTAATTGAAATAAGGTCACACATTAGTAAATCACCAATTGGGAACCTCTGATATGATATAGACGATCAACAAACTCCAACAATGAAAGAGATCGTAATTCTTTTGAATTTTTACATGTTCGTCGTGAACAATAGGCAAACATGAATCATTTTCACTCGATATTACAAGGCATTTTCTTTTGTTTATATCGCATTTTCTTAAAGATTCCTCATCCTCAGTGTGCATATAAATGAACGTCTTCCAAAGGTTGGCAAGTTGCAACCACAAAATACTTTTTCAATTAATTGGTTAAGTTCTAACATTTTTCAAATAGTGCTCGTTCACGCAAACATGAACATTTAGATCAAACTGATATTTGATACAAATATAACTCGGTATCATTGTCTTCGCACATCATATTACATCATACTACATAGAGTTGACAAATAATAGGTCAAGACCAATGCTGTAGAAAAGGTTGTGATGCTAGTAGCGATATGACTATAGTAAACGAAAGTGAAAACTTTATAAAATAGTAATGTTTTCATCTGTCAAATTGTGGAGATATGTTGTGATCACACAGCACAGAATTATTCAATTGAAGCGTACTTTCCTTTCGATAGCTTTTGACGAAAGACTAGGTCGAGGTACTTCATTGTGTGTGTGTGTGTGTGTATATATATATATATATATATATATATATATATATATATATATATATATATATACACACTTAATACCGAATATGGTGGAACAATTCAGATTATGCAAAAGGTTCGTAAACGAGTGATCGTTTTGTATTTTTGGGAGGGTTTTTGGCGTGAATAATTAATCCTGCTCCTTGACTTCTCCCCCCTTCCACCTTCAGGTGTCTTCCACTCGTTCACACACTGTAGGCAATGTCAGAGACGGTGCTGAAACGCGGCGCTTGATGTACTAGAGGTCGAGATTAGATTACGTCCCTTGTGCTGACGACTCTCCAGAAATATTGGCACGTTTGCAGGTCGACACCTGGCATGTTATCGCGTAAAACCTACATCATATAACAGAATAGTGAGTTTCTGGTTCCGTAAGTGAAACGCACCGTAAAAGCTATGAGTGGGCGACTTAGTGGTCGTATAGTCGTAGATAAATTGTCTGCACGAACTGTGATAATGTAAAATGTTCCTTCTATTTCTCACTTGCATATCTAAGTTCATTTCGCTCGATGCATAATAGGCAATAGATAATAGAACTGTTTCAGATATGGACAAATGCATTAGGAATAATGAAGTAATAAATCTTATTCTGCATCGAAACCATTGTACGAGATAACCATACAGTGCAATCTGGACTGTATTCGGTTTACATAATGTTTTCCAATTAAAGATTTCAGAAAAAATGTGTAAAAAGGAGGCCTGTCAATATTTTAGCTAAAAATTTCGATGAAGTAGAACATTTAAAATGCGTGAAATACATTGATTTCATAATTTACCTTCTGTTTTTAGTATCCTGAAGTTCGTCGCTGTGGGAGACGGAGGAAACTTGCGATATCTCTACGTAACAAGGGATCGTAAAATCAACGCGTGTCTGACAAGGCTGGAGAAATCGCTAGCCCCCTCTTTTTCTTCAATCGCACGAGACGCTCGGAAAGACGAGAATCTCAGAAGCGGAAAAGCTTTGTTTTTCGCAGCCTAGGTCAGCCCGCCAGCCATCTATCTCCCTCCTGCTCATTGCAGGCGCCTGCGGTGGCGGCGGTGGCGGCGGCGCGCCGCGTCGCTTACCACAGGAGAAAACGCGTCGGCTGTTCCGTTAGATAACGCGATTCGATAACCGTTCCGCAGATAGCGCGCTCCATTTATAAAACGCCGTCGCCGGGGAGAGCGGGCAGGTACACTGCTTACTGGAGCGCGCGTCGGCGCTGGGGTGAAGTAGGCTCGTCGCTAATCCCGCGCCGCCGTTTTCCTAATTAATGATGACGAGCGCCGCGTCACCTTCGCCGCCGGCAGTCGTTTGTCGGTCTTGCTTTACCTCCCCCCCTCCATCGATTCGCGGAGGCCCATTGAAAAGCTGCCACTGAATCTGATGTTCTCCCGGTTAACAAGATCGTGATAATGACCTTCGACGCCGAAATTTCTCAGCGAACTCGCGAATCTCGGGACCTCAGGACACGCTTAAGAGACGGCACCACTGGCGTAGTCGTTGCTCTATACGTGAATTTGTCCTCATGTTGACAGGCATTGATGGCATCCCTCTCGTGCACTGCAGAATTCAGTTTAATAAGGTTTATACGCTGAAAATTTTACATTATTTGAGGGATATTACATTCTCTGGGAAAAATTGATCATACGTGTTTAACGCTTTAATTTACATTGATATTTTCAGATATTGTAAATTGATTGAATTTTTGGAGAGACATTGAAAAGGCTACTAGCCTAAAAATCTAAAGACTTACAAATATCTCCTGTGCATTAACTTCTTCCCGCAACTCAGTGTGCCAAACATTCCATTTGGAATGTATCAGCCAATAAATGGCTACAGATGTAAACTTATTTTTTAATTGCTTGAAAATAAAGACGAACTACAACACCGAAAGCACAGAATTTTCCGAGACAGTATTGTTTTTTGTCTTTTTGTTTCTTTCATTTCATAATATTTACTAGCTCTTTTGTGCACATGTGGGCTGGAACTAACTCTGATCCGCAAAGAAGTCTTCAAAGACTCGAATTTGGAAGGATAAGCGCTTCTAACCTTCTCGTTCAGTGGACCGTGAATAGAACTTACAACTTTAGAGAAGCGGTGATGTCCTTTGATAGACACAAAACGTATATACTGTATTCAATTGGATCGACTAGCAGAAATGTTCTGGAATATTCGACACAGTTTTATCTGGCGACTGTCATTGTGCAATGGCTAGCGGTTCATTTCGCAGAAATCGCCAATCATCTTCGATGGACCGTAGTTGCCTTTCCATCTGCGCGCAAATAGCGCGGGTAACGTCATCCATGGGCAGTGTTTGCCGTCGTCAGGCCATGTCAGATATACCCGAATTGCGCGCCGGAGAGGCTACGAGCGGAAGGGGGCAGAGGACGAGTTGAAGGGAGGAGCTGGAGGGAAAAGGGCGCGGTAGTGGCGCCCCGCGAGGGCGGCCGGGCAGAGGCTGGCCCTTCGGCCCCCAGTGCAGCGCCGAAGCATTCGCAGCGCAAACCTCACCGCCCGCAGCGCCATGGACTGATATTTGTCTTGTAGCCCGCGTCGGCGGGGCTTGTTTTCCATTATTCAAATATTTGCGCTGAACACCGCTCGCCTTCCTTGTGACCAATTTCATCCGCCTGTTTTGAAGCGGCGGGGGCGGTCGAAAAGAGGAATGCGCTGGACGGCTTTCCGCCCCCGCCCCGCCCCGCCCCGCCCCGATCGGCTGATCGCGGAGCTCGCGCGGAATGTGTCATGGAGCTTACCCTTTGACGCCGGCGCCCTCGGCACAGTATCGTTGAACTGGACTTTAAGGTGCCTAAGTTATTACAGGGTCGGCGATACGGGTCGATCCTCGGGTTGCGTAAACCTGTTTGCGAAAGTTGCATAAATCAAGAGCGCGCCGCGCGCCCGTGCCCTCCGCTTGCGGCGCCGCCCTATCGCTGGCCCACGCGGACGCCGCCCGCGCAGGCACGGCGGGCGGGGAACCGAAATGCGTTGCGGAGCACTGTCCGGGAGGATCGCAGGTTATAACTAACAGCATTTGAAAGTGACGAGGTTCGTTCAACTGAACGTCGTATCAGTCATTTAGTTTTGAAACCGGTGTAGACGAAATTTTGCAAACGGAGAAATCGTTAGAGAATTCTTCGTTCTGCTAGTACTTGAAAAAGACATTAAATTTCTTTATATGTGCGATTTTAGTTTACTGCTTTTCTACTTCCTTTATTATTTAAGGAATCTCGGAATTTTATACATTCGTTCAGGGGAAGTAAAACGATTTATAACGGAAAGAACTATTCTTGTGAACAATTCCTTCAGCAAAAATACAGTCGACATTCTTTCTTCCTACAATAATTAGCATTTATTAACAAGGGGATTTATCGAGAGAGAGGTGGCTCGGGACATAAACTGATGTCACTGCAGTGCCTCTGAACGGGAGGTCCTAGGTTCGAGTCCCACGATGGCAGGATTTTTCATACTAGCTTGTCAGCGAGGTCGAATTCAGTCGCTATCCTGGAGGAGAATTCTAGCGGACGGCTTGTCTGATCGGTATTTTTCCGTGGTTTCTCCGGTCATAGTGAATGCCGGAGCAGTACCCTAACAAACGGGCCACGGACCGCGCGCGATCTTTCCTACCTCTACCATGTCCTATCCTCTCCCCTTACACGTACACTAACATGCACTACACTACCACACATCCGGCGGTGAGCACAGACCGGTCGGGAGTTTAGGGCTTCTCCCGGCTGGGGCAGTGCCTCGCTGGTGGGAGATACCTGGTCGAGGAAATCCCCGCTAGCCGACGGTAGGTTGGAGCCGGATCTCGCCGTCCAGCGGGGAAAGAACACTGCCAACTCCCAAGAAAAAACATGCACTACTCTTATGGGACTAATGACCCTAGTAGTTCACGTTCCCGGAATCTCTAACAATCATCAACAAGGGTATCTAGGATAATTGTGTTTCACCAGTAATCGCGCCAAAGAGGCGTGAGGTGCTTGCATGATAGGCGAGCACTTTCCGAAGAAGGGGCCTCGCCAGCTCCGCGCCGCGCCGCCTCTCCTCTTCCTATTGACGGGCGGCTGCCGAAGGCGCTGGTGGTGTGCGGTTCCCCGGCCGTCAGCCCCTTAAACACACGTTAGGAGGCTCGCGGCGGCGGTCGCGGATGTAATAAGGGAAAATGTCACGGGGGGCCCCCTCCTCCCTTCGCCCCTTGCCGGGTCCGCGCCGCCATCCGCGCCACGGTCGATGTGCCGCAGCGCTCCTCGCGGCGCGAGCGTCAACTTGTGCCTCCTCGCGGGATTGGCATGCCGACTCGGTTTCTCTGGAATTGTGAGCTATTTTTACCGGAATGAAGCTTTTTGTAATATGGAACGGAACTGTCTCAATTACCTCGCGAGCTGAGGCAGAAGAGAAGGGACTGCCAGGTGATGTGGCGTGATGAAGAGGAGCTTCGCACTGAGCGGAACGGGAAACGGACGGCACCAAAACACGATTTTTTTTGCAATTAAATATTTCGCATCATTGTTCATATAACTCATTACTGATATTAAGAATACAGTAAAGTGTCGTCTATCCGAGCGAAGCTTATCCAACATTCCGTAGTGTCCGTCATTCCAATGCAGCAAAAACAACGAAACTCGTCAATCGACAACAATCATTCAAAGTTGCATAAAGAGCATACATTTTTTTTGTATCAAACATAATCGGTACACGTAAAAGATTTTTTAGTTACTTCGTTGTGAAACATGAATTTCTGTTTCTAATAGGTAAATTAAAATTATAGTTTCTTGTAAGCTAATATGTATCTGCCAGTTGCTAATCAAATACTCAATCAACTTTTATGTGTATAGGTTAAAAATAGCTTCTTGTAAACGTGAACGGAGCATATAAATAGTTATTTGTAAATATTTAAAAGAGAAGTATTGAAGAGTTGTTCTAGCAAAAGAATGTTTATTATTTAACTTAGTCTCGCATAATTTCTCACTTTCATAAGTTGTCAAAACCTAATGAAGGTTATGTTGTCTTCGACTCTTTTTCTTTCTTTCTGCGTTGAATATTAGTCCACATTGTTTACATCATAAGTGAATTATCGTGAAACAGTTTGTGGTTGGGTGTGGTAAAAAAAATTAATTTACGGCGGTTTCCACTCCTATCCACAAGAGAAACAGTGCTAACAGTAGAATGATTTGTGCAGCATAACTCATAGGGCGAGATATAGTACTTCCGGGTGCAATGAATTTCGAAGCAGTTTTTCATCAGTTACTTTTCAGAATACCCGATGAGGTATGCTAAATTTAATATTTGATTCCTCAAAAAGTTTACCATGTATTGAATAAGAGAATAAGGTACCTTCACCGTATAACTTCTTCAATAAATTAAAAAAACCTATGCCCGCGAAAGTTTTTCCGTAAGAGATCGTACTAATTAAACTTAATTTATTGAAACATTTGGCCAGTAAGGGCCAAATTTTTTCTTACCGTCTTAAACAGATATTTTACGTCCATTTAAAGTAAATTTGGGGGTACTTCAGCGGGGTCGATCGAACGAACATACTATCTTAATAAACTTTCTATTAACACCTCTCTATTACCCGGCATATTTGCTTATCCCTAGTGCTACCGGCCGCCCGTTTTTCGGATAATAGCGTGGACTCTACCAATGTTATCGTAATTACTAGGATTTAAATTATTACTATTGTCTGGACATTTTGTGGCCTTCAGCAACAGTCTTCAGCGATCCTTACGTGATATATTCTTTGCATCTTTATTTTGTATTGTCAGGCTCTCCTGATCAACAATCTCCTTCGATTTTTGCTGAGTGAAATTGCTGATCGGACTGAATTTTGCATATTTGGTCGGTTTCTTCTGACGTTAATTGTTAACGTTATTCTGGTTAAAGAATTCACTTCCTTGCAACTATTTTGTACTGTTTTGTTTCCTTCACTCTGATTTCCATAAGTGTGCCTTTGCGCAGGCGTGTTGGTGTTGCGTCCGTGGCGCCGTCGTGGGCCTCTCGGGGCCGCTCCCCGCCGCTGCGCGCGAGGCCTTTTCGCCGGCAATTCGCGCGCTCGATTTCCACCTGTATGGATTAGTGACGGGCGCCCTGCCGTTGTTGGCGCGGGTAACCGCGGCCCCCGCCGCGTCCAGCGCTTTCATAATTAGCCCGGCGTGCGGGACGTGGGAGCGGGAACAGGGGCGGGGGCGGGAGCGAGGGCGGAACGGGCCAAGCTCGGCGTCCCGCGGAAGCGTTAATGATGTTACGGATGTTTCACGACACGTTGATCCCCGGCGTTTGTGATGCGTTTAGTGGCGGTTGCGATTGAAATGGAGGGCGGAACAACGCCGTAATCGCTGCCCGTCGGTCGTGCGATCTCCCCCATCCCCCTCGTGTCCCCACCGCCCCCACGGATGCAACGAGACTAACTCGCTGCCACGGGCTCTTTTTTTCCGCGCAGCCCTGTCCAATCTGTTGCCAACAAACTTGAATTTTCGTGGCTAAATTGGTACCATCACAAATGATCCATTTCTGTTTTGTTGTGATTACTTTCTTCTTTTTCTTTTTCAAACTTTAGTTACGCAGTATGTTTTAAGAGTTTCTACGTCAATTATTAATATTGCAGGTTAGTTACCATCAATTCAGTGTTCATATTTGAATGTTTGAATTTTTTCGTTGACAGTAGGAACAGGTACTGTAATAATTATTTTGGAGGTTATCGTAACGTACTTCCAGCTATTGGCTCGTTGTTCCAACAAATAGTGATGTACGTATTTTTTGTTCATTTTCAAAATTCTGGTTTTAGTCAAAAATAAGTTCGTGTGTTATCACGGAAGTCGTTCATTCATTTTGTTACCCATTCGACATTTCGTTTCAACGCAATTTTACACCTGCTTGAGACCGCGTGAACCTCGCGAGCGTGGGTGTGAAAGAGGCAACTGGACGAAGAGTGCGGGAGACGGGTGGAGGCAGCGGGAAAGGCAGGCAAAGGGGAAGGTGGGACGGCTGCAACGGTCAGCGGGAATTCTCTGGACGGATTACTCGTGCGCCACGCCCCTGCCCGCTGAGAGCTCGTCCCACCCCCACTGCACCCCCAGCCCCCGCGTTCGTTTCCCCAGGCCGCCTGCCAGTTTAGCTACCGGGGCGCACGTCGCGGCTTTATTTCGTAAAACTTTATTTCTATTTTATTTATGCTCTGGCGTTACAGCGCCGCGAGTTGAGCGAATCTGATGTCGCGTAAGCTTCGCCGCAAATTTGTTCGCCTTTTCCTCTGTGGTGTGGAATATTTTATTCTGCTTTATACGCGCGAGCATACGCCTAAGCTCCTTACTTTGTCCTGCAGTGTTTAGCTTTTGCGAGCTTCGAGACCTCGCGATTCGAGCTTTGTGGCCCGCGCGCCGGGGAGCGCGCCCGGTGCGAGAGCACAGCACGCGGCTGCACCGGTCGCCGTCGCTCCTGGCCGGTGCCAGGGACACGTGGCGAGTTCATCGTATTCGCAAGTGCCATGTGAAGAAGAGGACTGAAAGTGGGCGAGTTTCGTGACATTTATAAAACCTGTATGTATTAAGGGCTTAGTTATTCAAGGAAACTTTTTGACTTTTCTGCTCTGAATGTGGTGCCGTAATTTTTAATGGTACTACATAAGTTTTATTTTTCGTTTGTTTCTTTTAATTTTTATTATTCTGTTTTGAAGTGCCTCGAAAGACGAACGGAATAACTTGCAGTGTTACTGGCGTTCCGAATTCATTACGAGAAAATTTGACAATGAATACTGCAATAGTTAGCCGAGGTGGTGTATATACGTGAATCCTCTCAAAACTATATTTTTGAGATCGAAAAGCCCGCGGAAGTGCGAAAAGCCATTCCTTGCTCGAGCGTAGCTTGCTGCTGGTATCCCGTTCTGGTCTGAATCGCGGTTCGCATCCGCTAGGCGAAGAGGGCTTTGCGTTCGACCTCGCCACACTGCCCACCCCGTTGCTATGTACAAACAGATGTATTCATATGGCGAAATCGCACTCTGTGTATTTGCCTAAAAGCTTTCGATCTCTGCCGATGATCCATTCAATGATTTCTGTTTCGTTCGCATGTGTTTTGTGCTGTTTCGCGTGCGAGCAATCCTCTTGAAGTGCCGTGTTACAGGGGATCTCCACGCTTGCTGGGGTACCATGCAGCTTGAAATTACAATTGGTGACTCTAGGAGCATTTTGGGGTACAACTTTGTGATAGAATCCATAGAAAATCGTGACCGAAACGAGCATTTATTGAAACAGTTCGAACTATCGGAAAGATCCTGTTCATTGTGCACCTTTAATGTGTAATGCTAGAGGTTTTTGCGATTACTAAAATCCGTTATGCATATTCTATATTGAAAAAAGAGATTAAAAAAAGAAATGTGGTGCAATCGCTGCCAGATGGTTTAATATTAAACTAATTCAGTAATCCCTTTGAATGCTTACTCGAACATGTTATTTGAGATACATCGTTCATTCGTTCTAGCTCTCACAACATGCCCTATCTAATTTATGAAGCAGTTTGTGTGAACGAATATAGAATAAATTCTCTTTCCCGAAGAACACAAATTGCTCCTGAGAAATAAAATTAATATTCCATTTAGAGAGTTTTTAATGTTCATTTAATATTAATTAAATGTTATTTATTTGAATGTATGAATAATGGCGCAAAAAATAGAATCTGAATGGCTAGAATTTATTGACTTGGTGAAGGTTGAAGGGTGCTAGAGGTTGAGGCTTTCAATCGCGCTTAGCGTATTGTACATAAGATGCCATGCTCTGCCGTAATGATTGCACATTAAATTCTAGGAGCTTCCAATAACGTATCTTAAAAATTTAAGAATTCCTCAGAAAACTTTTACATTTTGAAAACTTATTTTTGCCTAGATTTTTACCACTTTAGGAAATAAAATTGCTAATCTTTTTGTGCCGTAGTTCATAATCATTTTCACGGATTAATTCTAGATTTTAAAGTTTTCTCGCGTGTTGAGGTGCTTCGGTTTGTAAAGAGCTGGAAAATTTGAAACGGCCACCTCTATTAAGCGTCACCTCCAGTAACGAATTTCGTGAAACAGATTCCATAACGCACATGTAAATGACTTCTTTTAAGGGGTCCCCTGATCCCGCAGTCAGTGGACAGATACTTTTCGAAGCAGGAATTTTGAAAGTGTACTTGACACACAAATGCCTATAGCGTTTTGAACCGCAACACGACGCGGGAAAGGTGGACAAAATGCCGATATATTTTTTATCTGCGCCGTTTTTCCGTTCGTCTGCGTCGAGACTGGCACGCTGCTTTTCTAGAACAGTGATGTTTCGTCGCATTTTATTCTAGATAATAAATGATATTCATGAATATTCCGAAGATTCTTCAGGGTGTAAAATGCAGTTTCGACCCTAAATTTTCCCGAGAATTGGGATTTGTACGTTACTCGAGTACAGAAATGAGCGATGACTAGTAAATTGACACAAATTTCGAGTCCGGAAATGTTATGGATGGGCACATCTCTCATTTGACTGCACATACTAACAAATTGTGTAGGGGCAATGGAATAGTTATCATTGATTTACTTGCAAATGCAACACATGTTATACAAACTATGGATGTATCTGTTTCCCGGTCTCTAAAAGAAAACTACAAGAATGAAGAACACATTTGGTGCCTTGAAACTCCAGAAAACTCTAAAAGGAAGATAAAGGAATTTTGAATTAGGTGTCAGCTTCAGTAATAAAAAAGAGGCTTAAAATGTGCGAATTAGATTCTTGCGACCTTTCAGCTTCAATTGTAAGCATGAATAAACCTTAAACTTCATGTTATGCGACTGTCAGAGCCGTCTTTACAACATAAGTGTCAAGAATTGTCTTCATAATATCGAGGCACATTGGAATTGGAAAGGTGAGTTTATTCCAAGAGTCTCCTTCAACCTACACTACAGGTATAAATTAGTTTCATCAATGGTATAAGTAATGTTCTTGAACATGAAGTGTCAGTATTAAACGGACAGATCTTTCAATTGGAGAAATTGACGGCCAATGTGATTTCGCAGTGCCCTCAACTGATGCTGGAGAAAATTCCAGTTCACAAACGAGCAGTTTCAACGAAACTTAAATTTCTCAGAGAAATGTTCCTTCAGAGGAAACATAATCTGATAAGTTAAAAGAGAATTTTCGACTTTTGGCCTTTTTTGGATAAATCTGAAATAGAAAGTCGGTAAGAGATCTGTTCTGGCAAGTACGGCATCCTAAGTCAAACTCGAAAAGAAAACTGAGGGAATTTGTACCGTCCGTATAACATCTGAGAAATGGTGCAAGCGTAATGAAAATAAGGAAAAGAAGTGGAACTATAGAACAGCCCGACTTGGAGAGAAATTAAGAAATGAGAGGCAAATATGAAATGAAAGGCTGAGGAAAAAACTCAGGAAGTCCACTAATTAAAAGTATTAAGAAGACGGAAATGACAGTAGTGAATTGTTTCGTTGGAAGACTAATATAGGAATCCTGGACAAAGCTCCGATGTCATTAGCATTAGACACAGGAGAAGAATATAATGTTCCTCTACGAACAGCCTTGAAAATAGAAGAAATATTAAAGTAACGAAACCCGATACTGTGCCAGTAAACATGATTGGTGATAACAAAAAACGACTGAACGACTGATGTGAAGGCCACAATAATAGATGAGTGTCATGGAAATGGTGAAAAAATGAAACAGAACGTTGCTTTTCAGGAAGCAGGTGGAGGAAGACTAGGAGCGGGCGACAAAGAAAAGGACAATATTCAGCAAGATAACACACGTTAGTTATAAATTTCAAAACAGTATATATTAGATAAAACAAGAATGGAGGGAAAGGGCTTGAAACCGATGTTCGGCAATGAACTCAAGAAAACCTTTCCTGAGTGTATTGGACAAGAAGAAATTATTGAAGCCCAGAAAGGCAATGATTCTTTGGCTAGTGGAAAGGGAAACTAAAATGTGAAAAAAAATGTATTACAGTTAGAAACGATTCAATCAGTACGAGAGATTTTGCTGTAATTTTTACAGACAAGCAGAAGAAGTACAAAGTTCTTTGCCAAATTAAAGAGGCTGATTCTGATCATTCAGCCTTTGTCCATTAGACCGGTCATTCGCATGATAAATGTTTGCATTAAAGTCGGAGCAAAAACAGTATCCCGCAAGTACTCTTAAAGGTAAACTATACCTGTTTTTTAACGTGGCATCTCAAGGCCACGCGCGAGAAAAGAGTGGAAAGGCAGACTCCAATAGTGATTCGTAAACCATGTTAACAAAACAAAGTATAAGTCGTAGCTAGTTTTCCTGGGAACCTGATAAGTTTCACGTTGCCATTCTCAATTGGCATATACAGTGTGCAGGATGTGATTGTGAAGTTAAGTTGTTATAAGTAAACTTCATTGCACAGATTCAAAGATGCAGCAGTTTTCTGACATTTAACAAGTACTTCTTTCATTTTGTACACAGTTATAATATTATATCTCCAACCCTCGTTTTTTCCTGATTTTCTGTAATTTGCGTTGAACTTGTGTGCTGTCCACTATTTTGTCATCCAATTTCCGCCATTCCCCTCTTTATCAGTGCGCACTATACCTACGTTTCGGTACATCACAAGAAGAAAACCTAATTTTAAAACTTCTGTAGTGTCAACGGAGATCTTGTGGTACTCCATGATTAAAATTTCGGAGTATAAGAGGTATCAACCACAATAGTATGTAGATTGTAGAGTCACTGATGATGAAAAAATCCCGAAACGCATGGTAAGGCTGAATTTTCTACACAGTAAATTTATATAGCCTACTGTGACGTCGTGGGAATACACAATAATCACAGACACGAGCTTCAATGATAAATATGTACAGGTTTATTCACAATATGTACAGTAATAATTTAAGTTACTCAGCTCTGGTAGATCTTTACTTCCCTGATCGCAGGAGAGATCCTTAAAAATGAATAACTGACTCGTGGCCCGCGCCACTCCTCAGCGAGCCTCCCGCACACAGCAGACAGCTCCGGCGACCTCAGTCACCCGTGGATATAGTCCACAACGGCGTCCCAACACATGGGTTGCCGCACGAGCCTAGCTCGGCTCCGCACCGCCCTGGGCGCAAGTTTTGTGCGTTCGCACGAGGGTTCCCACTCAGCTCAACAAACCCCGCCCCCGCGCTCTGCGTTCGCTCTTATATAGCTACCACCCACGTGACCTGAAACGTCACTGGGTTTTGCACACGGTCCGCGCTAGCCGCTTTGCCAGGCATTTTTGGACATCCATTTCCATGGATTCCAAGAATTTGTCACGCGGCACGTGGCAAAAATGCGCTGTCCCGCACTTTGGGCATCCCTTTCCCTAGCTCTTAGGATTTCTCAGAATACCTCGGCGTGTCACATCCTGCCTGGCCCCTGGCGTCTAATCCTCTGCCGCCGCACCTTTGTGGCGCCCCGGCGGTTGCTAGCTGTAGCCCTACAATACGTTACACTACTATTGTGGTGGATGCCTCTTATATCCTGAACATTTAATGATGTTTAAAATTTTATCTTAATCTTTTGTAGATATGATCAGAGAAAGAGTTGGTTCAAAAGGAAATATAGGCGTCATAATTAAAAATTCAAGAAGAAAGTCACAATTCGAGAAATAACTAAAAAAAATCCTTAGTGTCCACCATTCGTACATTTGCCGTACGTCTGTTATAATGCGCGTCTGAACTTGCACTGTGGAATCTTCGAAGTGGAAATTGATTCCGACGAGCAATAATTTTGTCAGGAAGGTATCGAGTCACACTTGGGCGCGTCCGTTGCTAGTCCATTGCAGTCGCTCCCTCGTTTATCTCCCTTCCCCCTCAATCACACTGCCACCACGCTGTACTCGCGCAATATCCGCTCGATGTGCACAAACAGTGGCGGTGATGAAAATTACGTTTCGTGGTTTTTACCGAGTGCAGTATTTTAAAAATATACTCTGTAAAACGTTCAGGTTTACGTGGTGTGGTAGAATCCGGGATAATCGTGCAATCTGTCTGCGGATGTTGCAATTATAATTGCGATCGGTAGTGGGACATTTGTTTCACATTTGGAGGGTTAACTACTACAACATTTCGGTATGGCTTCTCAGAATCAAATAATGTTCTACGGAAATGACATTTTTCTCTATGAAAGAACCAGAATATATTAAAAGACAGCGCTGAGTAAGAAAATAGGTATGCGTTCTTATTTCGTTAGATATTTAATTATTAAGGGTGTCTTTGACATTCTTTAAAGCATATGTTAATGAGAAATAACAGGAGGGACACGTGTGTAATTTTTGAGTATCCTAATATTCTTGGGGTGAGAAATGGTGTGACAACGCTTGAGCGGAGACGGAAACTTGTATGAATTTTAATGTTAATGTCGTGCGTGGTAGTTCGCTGTGAGCACAAAAGAAGCACGGCTATTACTTCTCGCGCAAACTTCTGCGGCTTCACGCCATGTTTCAGGGCTAATGCACGAAGTAGAGAGACCTGAGCTGTGCCGACTCTTCTGAAAATAGAATTCCTTCTGCTGAAGGGGCGCGCGCTGCGGCCGGTCAAGGACGGAATTAAGGGGAAAATCCGCAGGGGGGAACTTCTGTTCCTCCACGCATTTCTTGCGTCTCGGTCTTTCTTCCACTTTGCGTGTAGACTTCGTTTCCTTCGGCCCCCGTTGCCGCAACCGCAAGCACCGCCGCCGCTGTCGTCATTGCAGCCGCAGGCGAATTTTCCACAGCGCTATAATGCAATTGTCCGCTCGTCGAACTGCTGCTCCTCGCCCTGCCCACATCATCCCACTCCTCCCCACCCCACCCCACCCCATCCCTGCGCACCACACCGAGCAACCCGCACGTGGGGGGCTAACTATCACGGACGAGTTATTTCACGGAAGAATTCGCATTCCGAAACGTTAATTGTGCTCTTTGAAATGGCGGACGTAACAGCTTTCTTTCGGGTCGCGAGGTACATCAAAGAGCCTGGTTTCCGTATTCCGCCGTCGCATCCGCGGGCGCAGCCGGGAGGGGCGGGGCCGGTGCTGGGGGTGGGATGGGAGGGGTGAGGCTGGGCTGGGGGTGGGGTAGGCGGTGCGGCACTGTCGAGTGGGCTCGGGCAGACGCGTGTAGCTCCTGTGCCTCCGAGCGCGGAGGTGAGAGGAGGAAGGAATGCTGCTGCTGCTTCTTGGCGATCACTATCGCTTGATGAACAGGTGTCTCGAAACAAATGTTCGAAACTCAGAATAAATGTTATGAATATGTTACAAGAGGATGTTGGTGATTCGAAGGTGATCCACTTTTTTTTCAATGAACACGTAGTGAGAAATATCGTGACCCTTGCCCCGAGTGATAAACAACTCGTCTTCCACTGGTGTTTGATGAAATCGTTGGGCGTCAGGTACTGTCACTGCCCAACACCAGAGCACGATGAATTGCCTGTCAATCAGGAGCAAATGGCATATGTCTAACTCCATTATACATTTACCTTCCGTTCATGGACGAAAACGATCTTCTACCTACATGTTTTAGAAGTTTGTCACATTTATTCCGAGACATCGTGCATACTAAATTGTTGGATAGTACCGGCGACGCTCACAATATCCAAATCGAGTTATACAAAGGTATCTGTATTTAATTACATTATCACACAAACAAATTCTAATGGTAAAATGGTTCTAAATTCAAATGCCACTGATCGGCACAGTTCGCTATTCCTACTGAATTAACAATCGTATTAGTTTGTTATTAACGAATAATTTGGATTATCTATCCAAGGTTGTGGTTAGTTAATCAAGTTAAATTTTGAAAATCCACGATTTGGGGCTTGCTTTAAATTTTGTTGTATTGTATGTGATATTCTTTAACGTCATTGGTACTTAAATGACCAAAGATAAATAAGTCGCATGTATATAATGTATACACAGTGTATAAATATGTAACAACAAGAAGGCTTCAAGCTAGGACGTTTCGCGCCTGCCACCGAATACGTTAGGCAGCCATTGTTGCATTGACGTTTTAAGGCGTGTATGCGAACAGGCGTTTGATACAGCGCGAAGAAAAGCCTGCGTTTTCCTGTTATCTTTCTTGTGTAAACACGAATACACGCATTGCACAATTGGGTGTGGTTGCAATAGCTGTGGAAGAAACACTCGTTAATATTATGAAAGAAACTTCGTGAAATGGAATATTTCCAGTACGTCATTCGTAAGTAAACAATGTTCGTATCTGACTATCATCACTTGAATTTTACGCGTCAACTCGTAATCCAGCCATTGAACTCTTTTTACCACTATGTATTGGCTTTTACATAATTCCTGAAAGATCTTAAAATCTTTTACATCTGCATTACATCTACATTCCTGAAAGATCTTTTACATCATTCCCGAAAGATCTTTTGGGAGGCTTGTTTTTCGTTTGTTTGTTCTTGGGTTGTGCATGGCCAGTTGAATCTTAGGAAACGAAATCTTCTCTTGCATTATTAATAGCTGTAACGGTGTTTTATGCACCCCCCGGTATGACATATACGGAATAAATGATTCCTTAACGATACTGAGTTGATCTTCGATAGATTACGTGCTCCTTTCGTGTGACAAGATCGACCTCGTGCGGTGGCAGATCGCCCGCGCGACTGCAGTTGCAATGTACGTGGGTAGCGTGAGGCATTTCCATGACGGGGACAAATTAGGAGTCGATGCCGGTCACGAAATTCGTACCTTTCCTAGAGTCGTGACATGGTTCAAGGTTTGTTACACAGTTATTTTTATCAAAATCTATTTAGTAAATTACGGGTCGTCAACTCGTTGCGATGGAAAGCATTGGCAGATTTCTAGGGCTCTGAATCAACCACGCAAGTCGTTAATAAATGTGGTGTCATTATTGGAGATTGTTTCTTCGTGAAAGTTTTTTTGGGTATCGTTCGATGCTGAGAATGTTTATAAATAAATTTAAATAAAGTTCATATTTGTGCTAGAAAGTACGAAGTCGTACTTTCTAGGATGGTTGATTCTGGAAGATATTAAAAATTGAATGAACACCTCAATTCGAAATAAGTCTCATGTGCCTCGACGCGAAACAATGTATAAATAGTAAAATAAAAGTTGATATAACTCTTAAGAATTCAAAAATGTTGAAATTCTGTTTTCAGAAAATGATTGAAACGTGGGCGATTTCAAATTAGGCTTATGAAACGCAAGTGCGCTATTTGCTGGAGATAATTCCGTTCTCTTTGTTGTTTGGAGAGGCGGTCGTTCAGAGGAATTGTCGAAGTTTCCACCGCGTCCATTACAGCGAGGGGACAGGCCGGGTCCCGGAGTCATCTGGAATCTGCTCTTCGCAGTCTCCTCCGAGACCTTTCTCCCCCCCTCCGCCGAGCAGCAGTGTGTGGCGAGGCGTGACGCTGAGCTCGCAGGCCGCCGGCCGCTCTCCGCGTCGGCGCGTGCATGAGTGCGTGAGCATCTGCGGCGGGACTCGCAGTCGCTCTAATTGCCCCTGCCGCGACACGGCGCGCCGGCGTCCCCGGAGGGCTCCGTTGCCGCCGCCGCCGCCGCCGCCGCGCCGCCGCGCGCGCATTGCTCAGACGTCGACGGCGCAGATAAATTTTAATAAAAGTTGGGCTAGGCTTCCGCGCGGTGCACGCGTCAAGTGCGCGGTCGCGTTGCCTCGTGCGCCCGCCAGGTCGCAGGGCCGAGTTGTTAGCGCGACAAACGCGAAGCGATGCCAATTCCACCTAGGTGAACACTAGATGGCTGGTGAGGAGTAAAATGTGCTCGCTGGCATATAGTTTTAGGGATGGGGTCCGTGTCGTGGTGTGGCGTGATATCACCTCCCAGCAGGGTAATATTTAGTCTTTGGTCGTTAATATGCGCGTTAATGTTGAATTTGTGTTTTTACGGTAAATGGGGGTCTTGAGGTCTGTGAGAAATATTTACTTACTGTTGTAGTAGAAATGAACCACGCTACAGCAGAGACCCGACGGGTAGTGTTTTAATAAAAGACAGCTAATTTGTTTAGCGAGCACATACATTTACAATCATTAATATTATCTAATTTTTCTGATTTACATTATATAGAATTTGCATGCATTGAATGTCTTCTCTAAACGATAAGGATAGTTAATTATATTCATAGTAAAAATTGGAATAGTTAGCGAGTAGTCGAACTTGTCTTGTAATAGAATTACAAGACAGAACTTGTCTTGTAATAGTTGTAATTGCATTTTATGATTTGAATAGCAGTAAGATTTTTTCAGACATCTAAAAATAGTAGGGAATGTACGTGGCTGCCAATAGTTTCCATTTATTTTGTGTACTAAAAATCGCAACACACGGAAGTAGGAATTAAAGCTTTACACTACCATAAGCCATAAATTGATAATGGAGCATAGCAGAATTTGCCATTTGGTGATCGTCCTGAGTGATTATGAAATTCAAGAGATGTCTCGCTTATTATTTTCAATGTTCCAGGTTTATTATAAATCCTGGCATAATTTTTTATTAAAACCATCCGAACTGTATGACACTTATGTCGCTTACAAAAGCTTCCAAATCTGTATCATTTGCTTATAAATTGTGGGAATCCTAACATGGTGTGGATATTATTCATTGATGGTTACAATTGAAGTCCTCTTTTTATCAAGTATCTTATTAAATTTATGTTGTCAAATATAACTATAATTATTTCATCCATTTCCTTATTAGCTTGTGTCGTAATGCGAGGGAATATATCGGAGCATTCCATTTGAGCCTGGTGAAAATTTAAGAAGGCATTCATAGCGTAATTCTTGAAGGAATCTCTGCATGCTAAAGAACTGTAATTTTCATTATAGGGTGGGTTGAATTGCAGCAGTCTTTATTTAGCAGCCGGGTGTTCAGTGAGAGTGGTTTTCAGAAGACACCACGGAAATCCATGAATCCGCTCCATGAAATCAAATAATTTAGAGATGTCCTGGAAGAAATGCGCGGAGACACGCCTTTGCTCGCTGTGAAGACAGCGTGGAGCCATAAGCCAGTGAAAGGCAAAGGGTGGCGGTCCGCATCAACTGGCTTCCCAAAACGCAGCGGCCATACACTGCATTTGTAAAGTTCTCACACCTTGACGAAGGATCACTTGGGATACTTGTTCATGTATGCTGAATTTGCACCATTCCTCTACACAAATATAAAATGATCACGATAATGAAAACTATGTAGAGTCGTGTTGACAAAAAAAAGTAAACAATGTTTAATATGAAAAAACTGGGAGAATCGCATCTCAAAGCGTTAATTGTTCATCGCTGAGTAATTGTCCGAAAAGATGTGTTGGAATGAGGAAGGATTAATAGTTTTTCAAAAACTTGAACCTAGCCATTTTCAAGTATATTTTCATGAGTATATTCTGGGTCGTATTAATTGTAATCTATTAAATATTCCCAAAATGACAAGAGCTGCAGTCGATTCATTTGCAATGCACGATTGCTAGGCAGCATTTATTTTTCAATTGTGTAAACGAAATTCAAAAGCGAAATATTCACTCGGGGCAAACATTTATCTGTCACATTAGGGATATACTGAAGAAAACATACATACAACAAGTGTACATAATATTGTAATTGCATTCAGAAAATTGACTAGAAACACGCATTAAAATACTAGTTCTATTTCAGATAATAGAATTTTCGTAAGATATACCGCTATGAAACTCATCAGTAAAGAAAAAGACTGTGTTTACATCCTCCTGTACGTGAAACTGAAACAAAATCCAGGATGAGTTCTAATGTGAAATTCTAAAGAATTACAGTAGTGCTTATCATTTTTGTATACTAGTTAAAATAGGTTATGGATATGAAACTATCAACATGACACCTACCGAGCGCGTTTGAATGACATGCAAATTGTACGTTGACGTGGCATAGACTCTGTGAGTTGATGGCGGCGGTGGGCGGAACGGCGACTGGCGAAGCGTAGCCGCGAAGCTGCGCGACACAGCAGCGCTGCGCGCGGCAATTTGCGCACGTTATGGCTCTAATATATTCGGTGTCATTTATATTACGCGAGTCTAGCGCCTCCTAACAGTACTTTATTTATATATCGCCCGTGCGCAACGTGCTCTGCCGACGGGGAGCCCGGAAGCTCGGGAGGGCGAGCAGCCTCTGCCCCGCCCCGCCACGCCCCCGCCCCCGCCCCCGCCCCCGCCCCCGCTCCCGCTCCTGCCCTCGCCTCCGCCCCCAACCACCTTTTCCTTCACTTTCTTTCGATACCATTGCTCCTCACCCTTGCTCCTTACTACCTATGCGTCGCTTGTAGATGGTACCGCTCCATTAGGACGCATTTGCATCCAAGTCTGATCAACCCATGTCCCCCGTGTCGTGGTAACCATTCTATGTTCACGATGTATTATTGTTTTCATCGTGTTTTCGTAATGAAGTACACACAGGTCACTTTTATGAAGTTTACGAGTCTCTTCTTTCGTACTCGTAATTTCCTTTCCGCCTGTAGCTTGCGACTTTCCCATTAGTCTATTCTCTGCCTTTCTCTTTCATGCACGTCCTATCAAGTTTACCGTTCTCCATGCTCCCGCTCTTGTTCCTCTCCCGCCTCACCCCGCCACCCGAGCACCCTCACGCCTCGCGTGCTCGAGCGTGTGGGCGGGTGGCGGGGCCGGTTTCCCCTGCTCCGCGCCCGCGTCGGTGGCCCCGCCCGGGGCGGCGGGCCGGCGCTAACGTGCCTCCAGGTGGGCGACGAAAGGAGCACCGGCTTCTGAATACTTAAAGTTGCGTCGCCCTATTTTGTATCCGACGAGTGTCCTCTCCGCTGTACACTCGCTTTCACTTCCGCGCGCGCGCTGGCGCCCGCCGCTCTACATGCGGAAATAAGACGCCGCCGCGTTTTTTAAATGAACGCTGGCTGCCGCCTGCTAACGCACTCGTCGGCTGTATTACTCATCGCTCCGGGGGGCGGGGGCGGGCGCGCCCTTAAGGATTCTGCCCTCGTCCGCGCCGCTGCGAGATGGGCGTTGATCGCCCTCCGTGGAATTCACGCAATTTCCACTTGGCCTTTCAGCGTAATTTTAAATGCAATGATTTATTAGTGTGCGAGGAGGCTCGAGGTTCCGTGTGCAGGTGTAGCGTTAAACGTTTTGTGTGGTTCGTTGTTGATATCGTGATGGATGTAAAATGTAATTGTGTTAAAGACCAAACTTAAACGTGTGCAAATTTGCTAAAATTTTTTTTTGGTCAAATCCAGATGGGCTTCTTCAATTTTCGTATCTGATGAACAAAAGGAATTTTAAAACTGTTGAATTGCATTTTTTAGAAGTTGTCATTATTAAGTCGGTGGATTAAACATACTATGGATGAAAACCGTTATCACATGGCCAAAAAGTTTTGTTTTTTTTAAATTAGCCCCTGATTCATCAGAGTTCACATATTGAATCTACTTAGTGTACAAATTCCAAGCAAGTAAATTATTGGAAGAAGATAGAGAACTGATGAGGGTCTTCACCAGGTTCTGGCAAAAAAAATTATAGTATCTTTCGTTAATTATTGATCATTGTCATAAGTAAAAAAATTTGTTTGTCGAGAAATAAGTGATGTATAATTTATTACAATCTTAAATAACTGCTTAAAACTAGTTTAAAGAATGTGATATAACTTTTACTCTAAATGAAGATAAGTGTGACAAGGAAAGTATAGCAGTGACAGGTAGTATAATGGAATGTGCTCTATGAAGTGCCACACAAACTTCCGACACAGCCAATGTATCAAAAGTAACCAAACATTAAGAATGTAAAATGGAGTGATGTATATTTAGTTTCTTAGCGTCAATTTAGAGGTTAAGTGTGGATTGTGCTCTTAATGTATAGCATTTCAGAAAGTATTCTTTTGTGGTAGATCTTTTCTAGTCAAGAATTTTGATGTCATTCCAAAAAATGGTGTGATCAAAATTGATTTTGTGTTGTGTGATATATTTAGATGGAACTAGTAATATTGTTGTTCCAAGGCTCCCTAGGTTTTTTACAGAAGTCTGCGAATCAAATCAGATAAACATTATGTAGTCAGTTAAATGGATCTTTACCTTTTTTATGCGCCGGCTGACATTTCCATTTGTCTTAAAATTAGTAATATATTTCAGAAGTGTCGGGTTCAATAGCTTCAGGTGCAAGTGGGGTAGAAGTAACGGTTTCATTCTTAACACATCCAATATTGATGAAATGAAGTCCATTTGTATAAATTTGTTGATAAATTTTGGAGATAATTATTGGCGAGAAGAATTGCAAATACTATGTTTAATTTTCTGTAGTGAAATGCAGGGTTTGAAAGTAGAATGGCTTTAAACTGAACCACACTGCACTACAAATAATATCATTTTTATGTTGCAAGGGAGGTTGTAAAGGAGTTACTTAAGTTTTCCAGAGTATATAGTTTTATTAATTGTCCCTCTTCACTAGCAAAGACGACTAGATAGTTGAACTTCGTGTTGTACTTACCGAGTTTGTAGACTCCAAAAAGGGTTGAAACATCAAGATAAATTGCTGAAAAAGTATAAACGTCTTTTTTAGATCATACTGTATTAACATTAAAATAACGATATAACTGACGTCCCAGAACACTATTAACATTAAAATAACGATATAACCGGAAACCTCATCGTAGTCGTTTATTTCATAAAATCATATTAATAGTTTTAAAATTGTATCTTGCAAAATACGTATGGTTTTCTAATTGCTACCTGTATAGTCAAGGCTTCTTATCTGAAAGATTTGTTTGTGGCGATATAGCAGTTAACTAAGTATCAGTGTTCATACTATGACGTATGTGCATAATGTTAGACAAGTAGTTGATTGCATCATTCGTTTTGTTTTTTTAATAGAAGAATTCGTTAGGAACAAATAGAAAGTAAGAAACATTGCCACCGCAGATGCTTTCTTCTATAAACCCTTGGAGACATTTAAGGGATGGGTACAATACAAAGAAACGGACGTATGGAAGTTGGACACCATTCGTTGAAGCGACCGTTAGAGGGTCGGCGGTCGACTTCCCGGTGTCGTTCTGCCCGGCTCGCTTGTGGGACAAAATGTCTGTGTTCAACTGGCGGAGGGCGAGCGGGGCCGTCCGTAGGATGCGCTTTATCTCCGCTTTCTTAACGGGCTGGAGCTGGGGCCGGGCCGGGGCTCGTGGCCGCTGGTCGCGAGCGGCGCTTCTCCGCGCGGGGCGGGGCGGGGCGGAGAGTGGAAAGGGAGACCGCGGCGGGGGCGGGGCCGGGCAGCGGAGCAAACGGGCCTCTCAGCGAGCAGCGGAGGAAGGGGCGAAGGTGGTGGTGAAGGACTAGGAAAGTCGGGCTCCTCCGGGAACAATCGCCTTCAGACGATTCGCGCTCATCAGCGTCTCGCCGTCCCCCGACCTCGCCCCGCGCCCCCCGTCCCCGACGCCCTCATCGCCGCTGCTGCCCCCGCCGCCCCCTTTCTATTGCTTCTCGGCCCGGGTTCTGACCAGTGCAGTCGCGCGCCAATGCGGGCAGGAAGTGAGCCGGACGGTACGGCGGACGAGGAAGACGAAGGGGCTAGCGAGCTTGTTCCGAAGCGAGGCGGGTGGCTGAGGACTGGGCGTGCGGGGGGAGGGGATGGAAACGGGGGCTGGGACGGAGAGCGAGAGGGTGGGTGGGTGGCGGGTCGCGCGTGCGATCGCCGGCGGCGGCCGCCGGTGCATCTCGCCGCGCCGTTGCTGCTCCCGCGGACTGTGGTCGCTCCTCGCTTTGAATATGCAACGAGACACTCGGCCAATCTCCAAACAAGAAGTTTGGGTGATTTGCATCGGTATATTGGGCGTGAACATGCAGCGGCGGAGGGCGGCGTGCGCTGGGGTATCGGATTCCGTTCACGAATATGGCTGTCAGAGCGGATGGACTCCCGAGGTCGCCGAAGGCGAATGGTAAATAGGGAGCGGAGGAAGTGGCGTTAGCAATTGTGCAGACGCATCTAGATAGAACAACACTCAAACACTCTGTCACGTAGAATCTTCGTTCTGAGATCCATGGCTACTACGAAACAATCCTTTGAGATTTTTGACAGCCGGTTGTTCATCGCGAAAACTTAAAAATATCGGCACTTTCCTTTCATGAATGTAAATAGTGTGCACGTTTGGCTCGAAATGTATATTTCGCTTTGGCTTCGCCAATTAGTGCTGGAGGGGGTGGGAATGGCATGCGGAAGGCGCCCCCTATGCTGGGCAAGAATTGGTGTCGGCTGAGGCGAAGCACCCCGCAGCGTTCTGTCCGTGAGCCCCTTGGAGTGCAGGGGTGCGGGAGCACAAGTGACCGCGCACCCAGCGGCCAGGATCTAGGGGAAAAGGCTGGCGGTGTCTCGGGCGGTGGGGCCGGCGGCCGGCGGGTGTTCGATAATCCGTGTTATTGGGCCGTTGGCTTGCAGGTGGCAGGCGCCGAATGATAAATCGCCTCCTAATTAGGCGAAGAGTGGCGGAAGCGCGGCGGGTGCTCCCCTAGGGAAGGGCGTGGGGTGGGGGAACGGGTGGGGGGGAGGGCTCTGAAGCCCGCCCAAGAGGCTGCTGGGTGAAGCTCCTGTGCTCCCCCCTGACCCCAGCCCACGCTTTTCCACACGGTTCCGCCCTTCTACCTCATCCTTAGCTCCCCCTCCTCTCCCCACTGCTGTATAGTCCATTCATTCCCCTCGCCACTTAACTCTTTTTCCCTTTCTCCATCCTACACTTTCCTCTTCCTTTCCTCTCCTTTTCTCCTAGTTACTTTCTCCATTCTCTTCCCCCTTTCCTTGTTTGTTTTTTCTTGACTCGTGTTTTCGCTCGTTGTTTTCATTTTCCTCTTGCATCAGTGGCGTAGCGTGGGTGTCAGCCGCCCGGGGTGGAGGAAACCTTTGCCGCCCCCTATTTAGGGATTTCAATTTAAAATATATAAGCTTGAAGAACGTAGCAGATAGTCACGCATACAATTACATAAATAAAACGGATATATTTAATACATGTTCGTGTACGTATATTCCACTAAGTCAAAATTCAACACAGTTCAATAATTTAACACTCACTACACGTACTGCTCAGCACTAAAATTACAGTTTGGAAAGCTCATACATGTATGTGATTCAGTTAATGTGAATTGGAAGATGTTGATCCATCAATTGAACTTCCTTGGAATTGGCAAAGCCTCCCACATGGATCCTGAAGGGACTTATCCGTACTTTAATCTAATTTGCTGGTGTTATTAAACAATAAATACATTCTGTGTATGATGGAAGTCATTCTGGCCGAATACTAGTCACAAACAATGCAAGCACAAAATAAAATATGGTGAATTCATGCAAGTGAGTACAGACGGTGTTGCCAGTAGTTGCAAAGAGCAAGAGGTCATTATTATTCATCTACTTACAGAAGTCGTCTTAGAATAAATAATGAAAGATTCTGTGCTCATTTTAATGTCCGAATAGTAGGAAGGGAAAAATATGTAATGAAATGTTTTAAATTCTTACAATATATTTATTGTGACATTTTACTGCCCCCCAAGAGTGCCTCCCGGGGCGGGCCGTCGCCGCTACGCATCGCCCCGTCTAACACGTCACCTCGAAATCAATCGTGTCTCGTCCCGGCCTGCCCCGCCCCTGGCCTCCCCTTGGAGGGAGGGCGGCGCCCTGCGTTTCTAAGTTCCCTGTCCGTAAATGTGCGCAGCGCTCGGGTCGCGCCTCGTGCGCTTTCGCTGCGCTGGCCCGTCGCTGGCGCCTCCCTCCGCTCGCACTTCTTTTCTCGCGCGGCGCGCCGCCTGTGCTCACGTGCGTGTGTGGACGGGGGGCTTATTTAAGATGGTTGTTTCCTGTGCATGGCAAAGTGAGAACGGAGGACAGTAGAAGCCTTTCATCGTGCATCGTCGAGCAAATTGTAAATTCAATTACTATCATTCACTAAATTACGGAAACGTAGATATGATGCAAGTAGTGTTGAGTTCGTGAACAATGAATTTGTTTTGGACTCTTGTATTAAACTTGAGGAACATAAATGAAAGTTCGTCAAACGTCATATAATGTGAAATGTTTTGTTTTGAAAAATTTGTGTGTAATTAGTTGAAGTGAATGCTTCCCCTTGTTTCGTCAGTTTTTCTTTCGCCTTTTATTGAATTGTGTAGTTTTGTAATGTAACGGTTGTGTGCACAAAGTTATTTGCTCAGTCACTTTACATAAAGTGAGTACAGACGGCGACAGCAAAAAATTCCGTTTTAAACTTGATGTTCGAAATGGTAGTCTTTCCGCATTCGATATACGCTAACGTTTTTATCACACATTGTATTTTCCCGAGACCAATATTTGCATATATGGCGTACATGGCGTTTCCAGTTTAAGATTTTATTGGTTCACAAATTTGTGTTACAGAGCTGCACATTCTATGTAATTACCTCATAAATGAGTATACTGGATTAGCGAGAACATTCTGAGTGAAGATTAATTTCTTCGTTAATTTTCTGTTCCGTCACACTTTCTCCCGTCAGCTACAAAGTGACTCTAAAAAACGCTTTGAGTATTCCGGCGGTCGAGCTATAAAAAAAAGTCTTCCAACATTAACATGCAAATCAGAATGCATTTCTATCCCCCCAGAATATCCCGCAGCTTACTAACAACTGAACGTTCACACAGCGCGCTGCTGTTCGCCGGATGGCAGAGCTAGTCGGTGGGCAAGATTGAAATCCGAGGCATGACGGCGCTATCACGTCGGGCCTCCCCTCCCCCCTTCCACTCCCCCCACGGTCTCCCACTTCCCCTCTCTTTCGCCTGTCGCAGTCTGTCTGCGTGCTCAGTTAATCGCGTTTCCCGAATATCGAGTCCCCGCACTAAACAGGGTGTATTTCAGGTCGAATTTGACAATTAGAGCAAGCGCATTATTTTCGATACGAAATTATTTTCTAAGCCTCGACCAGTCACAATTCGGCACGAAGTTCGGTCGGCAATCTGCTGCAATGAGGTAAACTGCCTCGAAGCATGGCTCAGTTTCCAGGGAATTCAATCGAAATCGGGCGGCAGGCCGTGGCATCTCGTTGGCGTGTGTTCGCCGCCCCCCCCTGCCACTGCTGCAACTGGCACCGCCACCCCCAACGAGATATAAATCCAGTATTTGTTCCTTTATTTAATTTATTGTTAAATAGAGGTTCGGGGTCGGTTAACGTTTCACGTATTTCAGGGCGCAATTTATATTGCAGCCCCCTGTCCATGCTTCTTCCACGCGTAACAAACGCCGCTGTCAGTCATCCGCTTGTGAGAACGCCCTCCGCGCGGGGAACGTCCGCCTGGAGGGTGGGGAGGGAGGTTCGGCAGTGAGTAGTAGTGGTGGAGGAGGGGGAATGGGCTTCGTGAATTAAATGAGCCTGAAGTATTACTGCAGCAGCTGTTCGGCGAGACGGATTCCCATAGTAATTGGGCCGAGTTGGAGATCTGGATATCGTAGCCAGTCTAATACTGATTGAATGCTCGGGGAAACATTACACAAATATTAAATTTCACAATGATTGCGTATTACAAAACTAAATTATAGTACTGTTTACGAGGAATGGAAAATATAGCTCTTTCAATTTACGTTGTTTCTTGTTTCAAAAGCTTTGAGGTGTCGTGAGCTACGTGCGTAGACTTGCCTGCTACTACAAAAATAGTGGCACGCAGTACGAAAAGCTTTTCCTGAATTGTGAAGCACATTACGGATAATTAAAAACATTTCTACACACAGCCGGAAGAATGCGAGTGGACACAGATTTGAGAAGGAATGATCGAGCATGATCTTTAACCCGTTGTTTGAGATACTACGCATACGTTTTTAGTTGAGAAATGAATGGTCGTACGCACAGGGAAGATGTTAACATTGTGAAAGACCTGGAGGAAGGAAATGCTTAACAAAAATTCCATTGAAGCATTTTTAATGTGATGGTACAATTTTTTTAAAAATGTATGTATTCTGTATACGTACAAGTGTGTGTTCGAAATGGCTTCTTCAGAGACTAGTCTAGTCTGGAAAAACAGGATAGCTTCCTACGAAGCTTTACGCATCATCTTGGCGTGTATCCGATAGCTTTTTATATGCTTCTCTTCAGATCAAATGTAAGGACCTTCTCAATTAACTTCTTCCTAGCATCCCTATACTTATGGAAACTGACGCTAAGTCTGGCGGAATCGTACCGGCACAATATTCTTCCAGAGTATCGTACCCTTACTATAAATGATTTCGTGTCGAGAGGGGGTTATATGGGGGAACTACGACCACCATTTGACAATTCGGTAAGAATAGTGTAAAAATAGCAATGACGTAGATGGATTTGCTTTTATTTCGTGAAACGTAGGTTTCTTTATAAAACAAAATGACCTCATTGCAAAATATTTTCTTCATAAAGGAGTATTAACATTCGTTTATGAGGCTTGCGTATCAACATGCGTTAATTTTTTTCTTGAAATAACCGCTTCAGAAACTGTTACAACGATCGAATATAAGCAACCGCTTGTTCAATAAAAGGTCTATTTGAATGGGTGAAAATCAGAACGGTGTGACATTTTATAAAGTCTGGAAAAACTATTTAATTCAATATCACTGTAAAGTTGTGGTCTTTTATTTCGTCACTAAATCCACAGCATTTCAATTGTTCATTAAAACCACGAAATTACATTGCCACTGAAATATAGCATAAAATAAACAGTTTTTCTTAGAATTTATAAATTGTCATTTATACAGTTCTGGTTCTCACACATTCATATGTAATATTGCTGCTGGCCCCTTCTTGCCCTTTGTCCTCTTTTTCAATAACGTTAACAAACCCAGTGATCCAGCTAATCCATGGATATTCATCCCGAGACATACCTTTCTACTTCAAAACACTTCTAGTTACGCGAATTTTCCCTTGAATGATGATAATGAGTTTTCTTTTGTGCACAATAATCCAGGGATCTTTTTATTTCTAAACGAAACCATAATTTTTACTTAGTTTTTTTTATTCGTTAACTGCCAATCCTACTATTGATAATGCTTCTGTTTACTTTTCTCATTCTCTTGCTCCTATCTTCATAATTCACTTTTCTTCTATTTTCTGTTTTTTTCTTCTCGTTGGCTCCAATTTGGGTTGTAAACTCTAATTTGCTTTACGAGAATATCCTTTTCCTGGACCATATAGGTGATCCGTTTTTCTACTGCCTAATTTTTGTATTCATGATCAAACACAATTTGCTAATTAACAATTTAAGCAGGTGGCTAATTGACTGCACAGTTTGTATTGATCCATTGTCACCCGAATGAAATTGTAACTTCTTTTCCAGAAAGGACATTCGCAAGAAAAGATCTCTATCCTTACCTTCAGAGGATTATATTCGATATTTATTTTAAAACTAGCTGACCCGGCGAACTCTGTTCCGCCTTAACAGCCGGTCCCATCTTTTTCTCGCGTCGCACTCACTGTGAGAAACTGTACTACCCTTGTTGCACTCGTGATAATAAAGCTATTGCAGATTTGTGTTTTTCTCTCAAACAAAGAAGAATTTTGAAAAAACGCTCTGATATTAAATAGATAATTAAAAAATCTATCTAATTATACTTCACTTCACTTTTTAACACGCTTTTATTAGCTTCATTTGTATCTTTGCTTGATTGCTTGCTTGTTCTCCGCTGCAGAACGCTTCTGCACAGAAAACGTAGGCGAAAAAGCGCGAAAACATTCGAAAACGCGTGAAAACGTGCGAAAACGCATGAAAACGTGCGAAAACCCTCGAAAGGTGCGAAAACCCGCGAAATCACGCGAAAACGTGCGAAATCACGCGAAAACGTGCGAAATCACGCGAAAACGTGCAAAATCACGCGAAAAGTGCAAAAACGTGCGTTCTCACACAAAAACGCTGTCGAACGGGATAAACAGTATCATATGTCCGTCTCCTGTCTCTAAGCTTCCTGCTCACCAATTTTCAGCCAAATCGGTACAGCCGTTCTTGAGTTATAAATAGTGTAACTAACGCGACTTTCTTTTATATATATAGATGTCCCATTTTTTTCCTGGGTCAAGTCATTGAAAGATACTGCTAACTCATCAGGGTCAAATGAAACGATGTTGCATGTATTAGCACTGTATGTCGTGTGTGGTACACGTACATTTTCTCTTCACAAAGCTAATACTAGTTTTACTTGAGAAACGTTTAACGATGAAGTAATTTCCGAATTCTTTTCGGGAGATTGAAAGAGAAACAAGAGCGCCAAGCTAACTTAAGTGAAAGTTGCGGAAACGGAAGTTCCTGGAAGGCGGAGACGAATCCGTGCGAGGGGGTTCGAGAGCAGAATCGGAGCGGGACCGTTCTTCTGCAGGCCTGCCATCGATTGTGAGGGGCGGGGGCGGGAAGGCGCTAAAGGGCCGCGAAGTGCGCGGGCGCATCCATCATATTTCGGCGGCTGTCGCGAGGGCCGCTGACGCGGTCAGCAATCGGGCCCAAGTTGGCCCTCGCCTCGCCTCGAGGCCGCGACGCCGAGAGGCCTAAGTGCTTTATAGATTAGGTGGCACGGCGGCGGCGGGCATCTCCCTGCAATCGACCGCCGCCAGGTCACTCGAGAGGTGGCAATGACGCGCACTCTGTCGCTCAACGCTTCTCCGTGGCTATCGATATGGGAGCCTGAAAGGAAGGCTGTTATCGAAATGGACATCTCGGCGGGGGAGGCCGGGAGCCGAAATGGAGCAGGATGGTGGGGAAGTCTTATAGCATTGTGAAACTTGTGTTACGTTATGGTTTTCGACTGTGCGGTGAACAGTAAAGATAAAAATTCTGGATTTAAATAATTTTAATCCACGAATATGGTAATTTAACGAAGTAATAAAAATGTAGTTAATACCAGGCGCTCGTCGTTGAGTTTCAACAACTTTCCATGAAAACTTTGAAACGAGACCTAGAACGAAGTTTAGGTTTTGATAATGTTTAGCGAGCATTATCTTCGTATTTAATAATATAGTTATAAACATTCTTCCCTTACGTAACGTAATATGAAAAAGGTGTGAAATAAATTTTTACCAAATGGAAATAGACATCTTTTATAGCATTTCCATCATATCTTAATACCCATTTCAAAGAGAACTTTAGTGCGAAATTTATGTATATTGTGTATGTAATTGACTTCCAAGGAATTTCAACAGATTTTTAACCTCGAATTCATAAGCGACTCGAACTAAGGTGACTGTATTCCCTATTCCCAACCTGATAAGTGCTCTGGTACACAAGAGGCAGTTGAAGAGGCAACGTTTGCGCAAGGCTAGGCGTCCCGACTAAACGCTTCTAAATTACGAAAGTACTTTTTCGAAGGAGACTCCCAGTAAAGAATTTTCCCGTAGTGTCAGTCTTTGCGAACAGTGAAAAATGAGCTTCTGTAAACTTCGAAACTGTCTCCTTCAGAGTTCAATTTAATCTTGTAAATAAATTGCAACATTAGCCAATATGTGATTAATTCATCGTTACGTAAAAATGCCTGTCGAGAATAGGGAAATGGGAACTGCCCCAAAAATAAAATGAAATTTCTCCTCCGTTAAATCCGAAGTGGATCGCTCACACGGGGCGTCATAGCTGGCGTTGGGTGTCGTCTGGAATAACTGGACAATGCTGTCGCGAATGTCGGCGTGACGATCGAGCGGCACATTTCCGTGCCGCTGTCAGCTGTCCCGCAGCGACCGCGACTCTCCCACCCGAGCACCCACCCGCAGCGGCGATAGTTTCACATCGATTAATCGCACACTACTCTTCCTCGGGCGGATTTATTTAGGCTCCCACCCAGGCGGGGTGCGGCGAACAGCAGCAGTGAGAGTTGGCGGAGGTGGAGAGAAAGAGAGAGAGAGAAGAGGGAGCGCGGGAAAAGGAAACGGTGGCCGGAAGAGGGGGCGGGGTGGGGGCGAGGAGCCGGCAGTTCGGATCTCGTGGGCCGGCCTTAAATAATGAAGGCGATGCCAGCAGCCCCCAACAGCCGCGAACGCGCGTCCGGCGCCAGGGCGACAGGTTTGCACTCTGCTTCCGCATCGATCGAGGTGTCACGCCCGACCGCCGACCGCCCCCGCAATGCAATGCAACGCCGCTGCGCGTGCTGGCCCCCGCCCCGCCCCGCCCCGCCCCGCCCCGCCCCGCCCCGCCCCGCCCCGCCCCGCCCCGCCCCGCACTCCTTGGGGGTTGCGCATTCTTCCCGCCCTTCTGCTGCTCAACGGCTGTCGACCATGAAGTCAGCTGCCGAGGGCTTCGGTTGCTCTCCGGAAGACTGGCGTGAGGGGTAGTTTCTTCAGTTCGTTTCCGCCCAGTGGTCCTGCGATCCTTTTGAGTGAATCGAACTGCGGTTTAAAATTGTTATTTTAACTCCGTCTTCATAACATTCACTATCACTTACATTATTCCAAACGTGCATTATATTTCGTCGATCTAATAAGAAAAATAACAACCTGTCCATTGAAAGTGTTAAATTTCCTTCCCGAAATAATTGTGTTTTACGAATAAAGATTTTCCTCAGAAAGAACCGATTAGTTTTAAACTCAACAGTAAAGGTCGTTGGAAATCGAAACCTTAGGGGAGTCTAAATTTCAGCCCCCCTCCCCTAATTTTTCTTTCCTCTTTCGTATATTCCTATTCATTTTCTTCCTCTTCTTCCTCATAATTCTTTTATCTTAAATTAACAAAACGTAAAATAAATTTGCCAGTTTCCTTAGAATGTCCAAATTACTCTGTACATTCAATATTTTGCTGTATCAAGTAGTGACGCATTTCAAAAAATGTGCAACAGACATCATCTCTTGCGAAAGGCAACTGCTTCACCGCTGAATCTGTTTCATTAGGATGCACGTGTTGTTCGGCGGGAATGAAATGAGATTTCTAAAGCTATGTGAAGTTGCACGGTCTCTTGTCGTGAATATTAGTGTTCTCCAGAGAATTACACAGCTATCTGTAGAGCGACCGCGTAGCAAATTAAGCGTAATTAGTCATGATGGTTTCATTATGCGTCGTATAGCGGTCCAGTGGATAAGTATGTGTGTGTGTGTGTGTGTGTGTGTGTGTGTGTGTGTGTGTGTGTGTGCGTGTGTGTGTGTGTGTGTGTGTGTTGAAGGCGAGTGGATGCTCGCAAATGACTGCTAACATTTCAAAATAGATTTGTAAACGTATGGTTTTTCGTTTTTTCTCTTAAACGAGAGCATTCAGGTCTCTCTTTTGAGAAAATGCGTATAAAACTTTTGTATTGCATAAGCGAATTCCCGACCTGCTTGGTAAATTAGTGTGTGCATTTCCAGCATTTTTCAGTATCAAAAGTGTCTGCTTTTGAAGGGATAAGCATAATTGAAAGATGCGAGTCAGCTGTTGTTTCTGCTTTTTTTGTAGCTCTAACATTAACGGATCGTAAATGTGTGCAAGCATTGCGGGTAGACGATTGCATACAATTTTGAGTGAAAAACAGTATGTCATTTAATTGTCGCCCTATGGAATCATGGAAAGTCTAATTATCTGATATTCAGTATCTGTACAAAAGAATGTCTTTAGCGTGTGCTAGCGCGCACTTGTGTGTGTATAGGTGTGTGTTCGGTAGTATAATGAAGTAAGCACACACGTTCACGTAAACATACGTTTCAATGTATTGCTCCTCTTGAACGATATAAAGGTAGAACCGAAAGGTTTGAAGACCCAGTAACTGTAGTGACCCAGTCAAGTGTTACTGCTCTGGATCCTTCCCAAACTAATCCATACCAATATAGGACAAACCGTGAAAATGTTCCGACATCTCCGCATGGAAGGGGAGATACTTAACGCAGTATTCTAGAAACTTCTAAGCTCTCATCGGACTGTGTACACGCCCATGTCGATCTATGTATCGATAATCTCTGCTACACGCCGATGTCTTCTAATAATGTATTTTGCGTTTTTTCTCTACTAATTTTAATTAGTGTAAATCTCCTTCTGTTAACGAAAAAGCCCCAGGCAAGATCCGTAACATGAAAGCGTGCCGTGGGATGACGAGCGTGGGTGTTTCGTTAGGAGCTGCGAGAAGTCCTGAAGGGCCCCTTCTGCCTCCCCGCGCCGGAGCTCGCATATCCGCCCGGCAGGCCAGGCGCCGGCGCCGCCGTGAAATTTCCGGCGGCGGCGGCACCGCGCGGAGCTTCGTTCCGGAGATGGCGTCACGCAGGTTCCATGATCCGCTTCGTTTATAAGTCGATTGGCGTGTCGCGCAGCGCGGAGCGGTACGGCGCGGCGCGGTACGAGCGGCCCGGCCCGGCTTGACCCGCCTCGCCTCGCCTCGTCTCGTCTCGCCTCGGGTCGGCGCCTGAAATTCAGCGCTTGTATGTGGGCCGTTACGGCGCCGCCGTCCCGGCGCCTGCCTGCCAAAAATTGCCGGTGACGTTCCGCGGCGCGCGTCGGGACGGTCGCTGAGAGCTCCGCGCGGCGATTACCGCCCACTCCCTCCCCGCCCCTCCTCCCACACCCCTGCCCTCGTCGACGTACGCCGCGCCGCTCCGTCCCGCCCAGCAGCCACCTCGTCTCCGGCGGCCGGCGCTCCCAGCCACTGGCCGCCCACCTGCTCTCCGCCCTCCTTCCGTCACGCCCTTGCTCTCGCCGCCGGCGCAGTCTCCGGCGCGCGCCCCTGTGCTGGTTTTCGCGTCCCCCTCTCCTCTCCTCTTCCCACCTCCCATCAGGGCGACGCCTGGGCCTTACGGCTTCCCCGCCTTATTAAACAATCGCTGGGCTAAGGGACGCCGCGCCGCGCCGCGCCGCGCCGTGCCGCTCGCTGGCTGCGGCGACGGAGCCCGACGTGACGCTGCGACCGCCCTCCGTGGCCTGCTGCTCTCGAACGTGCGGGACGAATACTGTCAGCGGAGTAACACTTGTTTACCAAGCGGTTCGCCCCCGTCACAGCCACCCTTAGAAGTCTCGTGCTCTACCCCTCTGGGCCGGTTATTATACTCGTACAATTTAACGTTCTGTCAGGTAAGAGGAACCGGTTTTTCAAAGGAAATTTGCTGTTTCAATTTCAATGTTGAAAATTTTTTTGCCTTTCTCCATATCGACCTGGTTAATTCTGTGGTATTTGACCAAAACATAAGTGCAAAATCACTATTTTGAGATCAAAGCATTATTATTTTGTCGCTACCTCTTAATTTGATCTAATTTTCAATTTTTGTTTTAAACGGTATTAGTAAATACAGTTACATTTGAAAACGAGACGGATCATCAAAATTTTAAATTTACATGATAATTTCTCTAAGGAAGGGACATTTTTAAATTTCTCACCTTCCTTTAAGTAAGGATGGTCCCTGCTGTCGCTAATTAAGCATAAGCACCCTGCGACGAATTAAGTTCCTGGCAAAATGGGTGGTACAGTAGATCAACGAACGCTAACTCACGGCGATGGTCGTGCTTTTTTTTTGAATTTTGACTGGTTCCCCTTACGGGGAGGTATTGGTTCCCCCGTAAGAGGAACAAATGGGGCGCAATAGTTAAAGAAAAGTTACTTTCAGACAAGCGTCCCAATCTATCACCGTTTTCTTGCTTTTTTTCGTGACAACTTGTTGGAATTCCCCAAAAACCTGCAACCGGAAATATGGGCCAAATAATTCGTAGTTTCTCAGGTCCACTGTTTTTCTGCTGCGACTGTCAACACTCGAAAATGAAGAGAGATCATAGTTTCATTTGCCTTGCTGCAAAATTCTTTGTTCCTGAATATTGGACGATTGTTAGAATGTAAGCATACACTGAACAATTGAGTTTCCTTGCTCTTTCGAAGACTGCATGATCCAAAAAGCATTTTAGCTGTACGTACCATCGTACGTAAATCTCAAACTATAAACGGCAAAAAAGCGTTATCTTCGGCGATTCCGATATTGTTTGAAAAATGGAAGTTTTTTTTTCTTATACTCGTAATTTAGTTTGAGATGTATAGTTCTTGCGAGTACCCACACTCAGTAACGCGGGTGATCCCAAAAGAGCAGAATTTCGAAGTCCCGGAAAAATTAAAGAGGCCTTTTGTTTCGCCCAATTAAATCGCATCTAGGGTCCAAGTCTTTCTGTTGGTTAACAAACGCTTAGCAACAATATGTTTACTCAGGCACATGCATTGCTATTGCTATGTAATGCACAATTTTTTTGGCCTTTCAAAATAAGTGAGAATTTGAAGCCATTTTCTTTTTCAAAACTGATTTACTGAAATCGGTGTGTTCGCATATTACCATATAATTTCTCTGTTTTAAATAATTAAATTTAAATTATATAAAAATTAAATATTTCCTCTTTCTATATATTGAAAATAACCCCTTTTTAATATTTTCTTTAGCCGACCTTGCTCCTTTCTCTTCAGTAAATGCTCCATTTCGTGACTTACTTTCATTCGCACATACAAAGCATACGGCTCACAATATAATAACTTTTAGAGATGACCCTTTCGAATTGAGTATGCGACGTGAATCGTAGCAGAGCACATCATTTCTGCCAACGCCATTGTGTGTTGGCACGGTAGGAGTCTTCCTTAAAAGGGACGAATCTTGTGGACTTTTCGGTGCGCTAGCATACTTAGGAAATCCGCGGGCTGTGGCCATCGCGGCTTACGCCCCGTCAACCGGCAGAATTGTTCACCAATCAACGGCGTGCGTGAGTGGAAGCACGAGCTATGCCTCCCGACGCGCTTGTTCATGCCGGTTCCAGGCAGATCCAAGCGGCCTGCCCCCTCCCACTCCTCTTCTCCGTTCTCGGGCCCCCTCTTGCACGGATGTGCGGACGGCATACGGCAACGAAGGCCTCCGAAAGAGGGAGTAATTATTTCTTCAGGTCAGTGGCGCAAAGGAGTCCGGATGGGTTGAAACGCAGTTCTCATTTGCTCAATGCTAAATTCACTGGAAAAAACGAAAGTAGGATTATGAATCGAGGATTTGCCTGTGAATTTTCCCACACACCTTCTCCACGTAAGTAAAGCTTCATTCTCGATTTAAAATAAAATGAACGTCATTACAAAGGCAATAATTAAATATTTTCGGAGATTATATGAATGATCACCGTTCAAAAGAATAACAACTTCTCGAGTCTGATATCATGTACTACCTTACGTTCTCACTGTACCCTATCCTGAGTATTCTGGTGCCGACAAAACATTGACGCACATACGAGAATGTCAAGATGAAGATATCGTGGAATATCATTAAAGAAAGGAATTCTGGGAATGTGTGTTCCTCAGTTGGCCCAGGTTTCCACTTGTATGGACAAATAAGTCTGACGCAGCCAGTGGACGAGATGTTAGTATCAGCGAGCGTGATGCGACGTCACCGGGGGCGGGGCGGAGCGGTTGCGGGGCCGGCGTGACCGGAACGAGGGTCCACTTCCGGTGGTATTGATCCCGCGCGTGTCCGTGTTCGCGCCTATGAGCGGCGAGTCTGCGGAGGCGCGTGCGACAGTTGATCGCGCACTAACAAATCCCGCTGATGCGCCCCTTCTTTCTCCTCCTCCAATTCCTCTTCCTCCTTCATTTCCTCTTCCTCCTCCTCCTTTTCCTCTTCCTCCTCCTCCTCCATTTCCTCTTCCTCCTCCTCCTCCCTCCTCCTCCTCCATTTCCTCTTCCTCCTCCTCCTCCATTTCCTCTTCCTCCCCTCCTCCTCCTCCTCCTCCTCCATTTCCTCTCCTTCCTCCTCCTCCTCCTCCTCCATTTCCTCTTCCTCCTCCTCCTCCTCCTCCATTTCCTCTTCCTCCTCCTCCTCTCCTCCTCCATTTCCTCTTTCCTCCTCCTCTCCCTCCCTCCCTCCTCCCCTCCTCCATTTCCTCTTCCCTCCCTCCTCCTCCTCCTCCTCCCTCCTCCATTTCCTTCCTCCTCCTCCTCCTCCCCTCCATTTCCTCTTCCTCCTCCTCCTCCCTCCTCCATTTCCTCTTCCTCCCTCCTCCTCCTCCTCCTCCATTTCCTCTTCCTCCTCCCCTCCTCCTCCTCCTCCCCTCCATTTCCTCTTCCTCCCTCCCTCCTCCTCCTCCATCCTCTCCTCTTCTCCTCCTCCTCCATTTCCTCTTCCTCCTCCTCCCTCCTCCCCTCCTCCCCTCCCTCCCAGCCTCCTCCTCCTCCTCCTCCTCCTCCTCCTCCTCCTCCACCCATTTCTCTTCCTCCTCCTCCCTCCTCCCTCCCCTCCATTTCCTCTTCCTTCCTCCTCCTCCTCCTCCTCCTCCTCCTCCATTTCCTCTTCCTCTTCCCCTCCTCCCCCTCCTCCTCCTCCTCCCTCCTCCATTTCCTCTTCCTCTTCCTCCCTCCTCCTCCTCCTCCTCCTCCATTTCCCTCTTCCTCCTCCTCCTCCCTCCCTCCCCTCCCTCCTCCTCCTCCTCCATTTCCTCTCTCCTCTTCCTCCTCCTCCTCCTCCTCCTCCTCCTCCATTTCCTCTTCCTCCTCCTCCTCCTCCATTTCCTCTTCCTCCTGCTCCTCCTCCTCCTCCTCCTCCATTTCCTCTTCCTCCTCCATTTCTTATTTTTCTTCTTCCTGACAGATTGTCTTGAAGTGGAGCGTCCGGACACGGAATACTTCAAAAAGAAATCGGCGACACTTTCTTACTCCTCCTTTGCCTAAACATTTGGTTTTGTGGAAACCTTGGCGTAATGGCCAGACTGATCACCTTCCCCTTCTCGGTATTTCGGATTGATGTGAGATTTGTGATGGATAAAACAATTTCATGATATGTGCTATGGAGGTTCTGTTTCCTCAGCCTCTCATTGCACCGCTGTTTGTCACTCAATTTATATAATCACCCATTCATCAAAATCATCTTGGATATAGACAAAAAATCTAGGCACTGAGAATCATGCAATTTTCACTTTCCGCCTTGCTATATAAAGTAATGTGAATCTGCCAGGAAAATAAGACATCAATTGAAATGCAGATTGAGCTTCTACATTTGCTTTGGCTTTATTTTGTCTATTGATGATGAGGCAGTGTCTTCAATCTTGCCTCTATTCGAATGTGTCAACAATCGATTGGGTTGAATGAAGGTCGAAAAAGTTACTATAGTACTGTGCTTTATTGGTTTAAGCGGCGTAATTTAAGATAATGAACATATCTCGAGAGAGAAAATAATTCGAGTTGGTTATTAGAGAGATTGTATTGCGGACCAAAAATTTTCTTAATGGATTGTCATTAGTTTCAACAAAGTAAAATGGTTTATGTAGAAGTTATTGTAGACTTTCTCTTTCGGGTGTTGTTACAACACGTTCCGTAATTACGGATTATTTTCTAATTTTCTCATCTCGCAATAATAGCTAAGCTAATCAACCACTCTGTTCACATTTCTGTGCTTGCCCGAATGTACACCGGAAGAAGGTTGGTTGTGTATCATTAACGAGGAGTCTGTTAGGAAAGCGGTTGCTTAATGGAGATAAGAAGATAGAATTGCTGATACCGGATCTCCTTAGTTTCCGTGTGCACGTTGTTCAAAAGTAATCGCAGGAAGCAATCTGTAGGTAAATTGTTCTGACGTTCCTGGAGTCATGGGGCATCCTCCACATCGATCATCACTGAAGGCTTCGTGACCTCGAAGGGCAGATCAGCTTCCTCCGCCGCCTGGGACGGAACCCTTCGCGAAGGTCCTTAATAGAGCCCGTTCTCCTCCTCGCTTGCCTGGCGACTGGGGATGGGGAATAAGGGAAAGGCCGGTGAAATGGCCTCCAGCGACCGGGACAACCAGCGACTTCGAGCATTGATGCGGCCCTTCTAAGCGCCTCGCTTGCTTTTGGGAAGAAATGTTCGTTATGTGCGGATAATTTGGTGGATTATATCAATTTATCGTATATCCGTTCAGATTTATAGTGCATATTGAGGATATTCTTTCCGTATCATCCCGATGCAAATGGTAGGCAACTTGTCCAGTGTCCACTGAAACACTAAATGGAATATCTTGAGAATATTTCTGAATATTTAATGAATGATTATGAAACTTTTTACATGCTATAAAAATGAGAAAGTGACCAGATACTAATAAAAAGTTCTGGATTTTTAATGGGATGACTGTGGATGTGCCTCAACAAATCAGCCTCTGATCGTATACTTACTTCCGTAGGTTTCATTCACTTCCACTTGTTATACATACAATAACTGGGCATTGTTGCTAGTTGGTCGTGTCTTTCATGAACCTTTATCTTATGGTTTGTGGTAGGTATATTGTAGAATATTCGTGAAGTGTCTGATAGTCTTCAAATTGGTTTATAATTTAATTTGTTTACAAGTTTATAAGTTCAGAAGGTAATTTCGATTGGACTGTAAGGTGCGTAGTGCAGTGGCCTGGAAATGACTAAGGAAATTTCCGCTGTCTCACTCACGTGTTGTACAGATTGGCATGTGTTGATCTGGCTGACTGGCACGATTACTGGTTTTATTGTGACCATTCTCGTGTCTCTTTGCAAACTAGTGATATCCGAATATAGAGGATTGTATGTCGTGTCTCCCTTCATTATAGTATTACACTTAATTTCAGGGTTTTTATTTCTTTTTCTTATGCTTTAATGAGATGTTATATTTCAGACTTAAACGTGCCATTGCTTAAAACTTACTTTCCAGTTTGCTTTGTTAAAGTACTTTAACGTGATGAATGCATTGTATGGCGATGCTTTGACACTTTTTCTTTTTTTACAGGTAAGAATGTGAACTGTCAAATTTGGTTTTCTTATCCTGAGAGATTGTCAACATTGTGGTGAGTCGTTGGAAGCACCTACTTTTTCAATATTTATGGGTATCAAATTGCATTTTAATTTGTAAACTATGTATCTAAAGTAGGCGTATCTGTCTTTTAGGTTTCATGAATTTTTGTTTTTTGCTGAAAGACCTAGAGTGAAATTTATGGCACAAGCCGTTATTTTCAGGATTAAGATTCTGCGTAAGATTTTCTGATAACATTTTAACATAATTATTTAAGGTTTCTATTTGTAGATAATTTTTAATTAATTTGAGACGTACGAATTGGCTTTTATGTCGCGTGTTAAAATGTGTTTTTTTTTCACGATGTGTATTTTATCAATATTGCTTTTTCATGCACCTCCCTAAGTGCGTGATTATTGATTTAAATATTGTAATTCCTCGTACTATGTTGTATCTACAGTGGCTATTTATCAGATATATTTTTTCTCTTTTGGGAGAGATAAGAAATGTTCATTTTGCTTGTTCATATTTTTAACCTCAGTTTGTTCGGGGTAAATTATAGGCCATAAAGGCTAAAACAAAGATGTAAAAAGCTATTTAGAACTCGAATTGTAGTGATGAAAATGTCGGGAACATCTTATAAATGCAAGACTGAATGAAACGGAATTAGTGCGAGAAATATGAGAGGTAAATGAGATCAGTCTCCACTTCTCTTAAATTCTTTTCCCCTTCGGCAGTTTTGTGTTCCTATCAAATCTTTCATCATTTCATCATTCCTAGAAAAAAGAATTGCATAAGTTTCCTATTGTTATTGCATACCTAGTTTCATTTTATGCTGTTACTACTCACTTCACGTTCGTTCGTTCGTTCGTTCGTTCGTGAAAAGTAGTAGACATGGTAGTATTCTATCTAGTCACGACACGCACCACAAACCTTCCTCTACTCTGTTCAACAAACATCATTGAAAAGACACAATGCAGAAATTTGTGTATGTTCAGATGTAAATTAGTTCTAGTTAGTATAGTTTCACAGGAATAAATGGAGAGGAAGTTGTGAGGCGTCTATAAAGTATTATAAAATATTAATTGTAAATAAATTAAATTGTCCAGTAATCGACATTGCTAAATTTCTGACGCAATGTTTTAACTGAAGTTAACTGCTGTAAAATTTAGATATTGGTAGGTCCCACAATTCGTTTCCAGTTAAGGATCCACGGGGAGGGGGAACCTAGGGAAATCCTTTCACCCTGAGAAAAAAGAAAATATAAGTTTCCGGAATTCAGTTGATTTTTGAGATAATAGATTTTATTAAACATCTCACCTTGTCATTAGAAATGGAATACATCTTGTTCAATAAGCCGAAAAGCGCTGGTTCTAATGATCTTGGGCGACAAAACACCTTCGGGCCCAAGGCCCTGGGACTTGTCGCCGCTCGATCAATCGAACACTTAGGACGCTCTCGGTGCATAAAGTACTACAGTTACATATTCACTTTTTGCTAAATTATATGGAAACGTAATATTTACAATGTTGAGAGAGGGAAATATTATGCATAAAATAAGTGATAAGGTGTTGAGATGAGTTGTTGGTGAGGCAATGTGAGGTTTGCATTTAATATTTCTATTTACATTTTCATTCCCTATGTGCTTATTTAATTATACTGTTCTAATTTTTAAAACGGTCCTCCCGAAGATATTCTGTATCCGCCCCTGTTAATATGGGTCCAACATACCCAACATACCTGTTAATATGGGTCCAACATACAAGTCCAACATACCCACATTTAACATTTCGTAACGAGCGAGTTAAACCAGTGGCTTAAAGAGAGTGGTTTTGGAAGTCGCTCCGTTCGGTTGCCAGAGTACTCTGAGCCCACCCCTTTCGATGAAGACACCGCCTTTGCAATGAAGTGGCCCGCATGCCTCGACAGCTGCTGCGGAGGAGCGAGACGGAAAACGTGTCGCGCTTGCGTGAACAGTGCGTGCGCAGCGCGGGACACGGCCGAGGCATCGCGGGGGGGGGGCGAAGGGGGGGTGCCTCCCTCGCGCCTTGGGGATGCGGGAGGGGAATGACGGTGCCCCGCACAAAGGGCGCCGCAAAGGTGCCCTCCATGCACAAATCGCACATCGCGCGCCTCTTTTTTTTCTGTAATCAAGCTGAAAAGCCGACGAAAGTTGCGGTTTGGAGAGTAAAAATGGCGAGCGGAGGCTTGCGGTTCGCTTGTGGAGCCGGCCGCTAATAGCTGCTGACGTAAGCCACCGCGCACCGCAGCGCTGCCGCTCCGGCCTCGCCCCCTCCCCTCCCCTCTCCCTCCCCTCTCCGTTCGCTGTCGTCGTCCCCGGCGCCGCCTCCCCTGCGGCCAGCGTGGCGCGGGACGGGGCGCCATCCCCCGACTGAGCCGCCGTGACCCCTGCTTTACTGTTTCTCGCCCCTGTACAACCTCGACTCCACACCTCCGTGAAGTTGGCCGGAAAAAATCTGCGATTTCAACCAAACTTGGTATATCGTTTGCCCATCGTTTGCCCAGGTTTGCCCACCAAAATTTTTCGTTTGCCCACCCCCAGAAAAAAAGTTACACAAAAAACAAATTTTCGGGCCAACTACACGCTCGCCGGAAAAAATCTGGGATTTCAACCAAACTTGGTATTTCGTTTGCCCATCGTTTGCCCAGGTTTGCCCACCAAAAATTTTCGTTTGCCCACCCCCAGAAAAAAAGTTACACAAAAAACAAATTTTCGGGCCAACTACACGCTGGCCGGAAAATATCTGGGATTTCAACCAAACTTGGTATTTCGTTTGCCCATCGTTTGCCCAGGTTTGCCCACCAAAAATTTTCGTTTGCCCACCCACAGAAAAAAACCAAAAATTTTCGTTTGGCTACCCAAACAAAAAAATTACACGAAAAAAATTCCCGACTCCGAGTTACGCTTTTGTAAATATAATCGACCCGGCTACCACTTACCCTATAGAAACAATGATAATTTGCAGTATACAATTTCTTAATTGTGTATTTTCGTTTGCCCAGTGACAATTTTCGTTTGCCCAGGCTCAGAAATGCAAATAAAGGCAGAAGCGTTTATTTACAGGTGACTCCGACTAACGTTTTTGTTTATATAATCGACTCGGCTACCACTTACACGGAAGGAACAATTTTAATATTCAGTATGCTAATTCTCAATAGTGTATTTTCGTTTGCCCAGTGACTATTTTCGTTTGCCCAGGCACAGAAATGCAAATAAAGGAAGAAGCGTTTATAAATTGAGGCTCTGGCTTACGCTTCTGTTCATATAAAGGGCCTGGCTGCCACTTACGCTGAAGGAACAATAATAATATTCAGTATACTATTTCGTAATAGTGTATTTTCGTTTGCCCAGTGACAATTTTTGTTTGCCCAGGCTCAGAAATGCAAATAAAGGCAGAAGCTTGTATTTACCGGTGCCTCCGACTAACGTTTATGTTTATATAATCGACCCGGCTACCACTTGCACTGAAGGAACAATTTTAGTATTCAGTATGCTAATTCTCAATAGTGTATTGTCGTTTGTCCAGTGACTATTTTCGTTTGCCCAGGCACAGAAATGCAAATAAAGGAAGAAGCGTTTATTAATCGGGGTTCTGGCTTACGCTTCTGTTAATATAAACAGCTTGGCTACCACTTACGCTGAAGGAACAATAATAATATTCAGTATACTATTTCGTAATAGTGCATTTTCGTTTGCCCAGTGACAATTTTCGTTTGCCCAGGCTCAGAAATGCAAATAATGGCAGAAGCGTTTATTTACCGCTGCCTCCGACTAACGTTTTTGTTTACCTAACAAACCCTGCTACCACTAACACTCAAGGAACAATTTTAATATTCAGTATGCTAATTCTCAATAGTGTATTTTCGTTTGCGCAGTGACTATTTTCGTTTGCCCAGGCACAGAAATGCAAATAATGCAAGAAGCGTTTATAAATCGGGGCTCTGGCTTACGCTTCTGTTAATATAAAGGGCCTGGCTGCCACTTACGCTGAAGGAACAATAATAATATTCAGTATACTATTTGGTAATAGTGTATTTTCGTTTGCCCAGTGACAATTTTCGTTTGCCCAGGCTCAGAAATGCAAATAAAGGCAGAAGCGTTTATTTACCGCTGCCTCCGACTAACGTTTTTGTTTATATAATCGACCCGGCTACCACTTACACTATAGGAAAAACTTTAATATTCAGTATGCTAATTCTCAATAGTGTATTTTCGTTTGCCCAGTGACTATTTTCGTTTGCCCAGGCACAGAAATGCAAATAAAGGAAGAAGCGTTTATAAATCGGGGCTCTGGCTTACGCTTCTGTTCATATAAAGGGCCTGGCTGCCACTTACGCTGAAGGAACAATAATAATATTCAGTATACTATTTTGTAATAGTGTATTTTCGTTTGCCCAGTGACAATTTTCGTTTGCCCAGGCTCAGAAATGCAAATAAAGGAAGAAGCGTGTATTTACCGGTGCCTCCGACTAACGTTTTTGTTTATATAATCGACCCGGCTACCACTTACACTGAAGGAACAATTTTAATATTCAGTATGCTAATTCTCAATAGTGTATTGTCGTTTGCCCAGTGACTATTTTCGTTTGCCCAGGCACAGAAATGCAAATAAAGGAAGAAGCGTTTATAAATCGGGGCTCTGGCTTACGCTTCTGTTAATATAAAGAGCCTGGCTGCCACTTACGCTGAAGGAACAATAATAATATTCAGTATACTATTTGGTAATAGTGTATTTTCGTTTGCCCAGTGACAATTTTCGTTTGCCCAGGCTCAGAAATGCAAATAAAGGCAGAAGCGTTTATTTACCGCTGCCTCCGACTAACGTTTTTGTTTATATAATCGACCCGGCTACCACTTACACTAAAGGAACAATTTTAATATTCAGTATGCTAATTCTCAATAGTGTATTTTCGTTTGCCCAGTGACTATTTTCGTTTGCCCAGGCACAGAAATGCAAATAAAGGAAGAAGCGTTTATTAATCGGGGCTCTGGCTTACGCTTCTGTTCATATAAACGGCCTGGCTACCACTTACGCTGAAGGAACAATAATAATATTCAGTATACTATTTCGTAATAGTAGTGTTTTCGTTTAGCAGTGATAATTTCGTTTGCCCAGGCTCAAAAATGCACATGAAGGCAGAAGCGTTTATTTACCGGTACCTCCGACTAACGTTTTTGTTTATATAATCGACCCGGCTGCCACTTACACTGAAGGAAAAATTTTAATATTAAGTATGCTAATTCTCAATAGAGTATTTTCGTTTGCCCAGTGACTATTTTCGGTTTCCCAGGCACAGAAATGCAATAAAGGAAGAAGCGTTTATTTACCGGGGCTCTGGCTTACGCTTCTGTTCATATAAACGGCCTGGCTACCACTTACGCTGAAGGAACAATAATAATAATATTCAGTATACTATTTCGTAGTAGTGTATTTTCGTTTGCTTAGTGACAATTTTCGTTTGCCCAGGCTCAGAAATCCAAATAAAGGCAGAAGCTTTTATTTACCGGTGCCTCCGACTATCGTTTTTGTGTATATAATCGACCCGGCTACCACTTACACTGAAGGAAAAATTTTAATATTCAGTATGCTAATTCTCAATA